>JBBPFJ010000093.1:0-39843 GCA_037975025.1 Excoecaria agallocha | reverse complement strand
AAGTGATGATTAGAGATTACATGGTGTAGAGAATTTTAGTTTACACAAGTAGTACAATCAATTTAATCACTTTATATGCCTTTAAACCTTTGGGAATGTTGAGCCCACTTGAAGAAGTAACGATGCCATTGATTGAAATTTCTAGGTAACCTATTAAGGTCAAAGGTTTGGTTAACCTACTTTTATAGCTTGAAGATGACTCGATAGTCAAGTCTTGCACAATATGTTTTATAGTGGTAAATATGTCGTTATTATATAATGTAATTTTTAGGTGATCCTTTCTGGCCTCGGTGGATGCCTACATCTCTATGCAAAAAATAATCCTTAAAATTCCCGCCCCATAAGGAATGACTATACTTCTAGGAAACCAGATTGTTGCTCGAGAAACATATATTACTATGTAAAAGGAAGCAAATCATGCACTACCAGTAAACACATTGGATGTCCCAACAAACTTAGCTCGGAAGGAAAAACCTGCAGATTGCAAGAAATGGAGTTATTGCCAGGAAAAGTAGTGAAAAAAGCTTTTTGAAAGACAAGCTCAAATATGAAGTCACTGCTAATAGTTTTATCATCTTATACAGATGTGTTTGGCTAGCAACTTTCTAACTTTATAGGTATTTCTCCCAAGGTCATGTCCCACTCAGTGGATACTCAGCTAAGTTGCAAGCCATTCAAGCAAAATAAATGCAACCATACACCCAAGCAACAGCTGGTGATAAATGAAAAAACAAATACATTATTAAAGATTGGGTTTATTAGGGAGGTGCTTTATTCAGACTGGTTATCCAATGTAATACTAGTTAAAAAGTCTAATGGAAAATAGAGAATGTACGTCAACTTTACCAACTTCAATAAGGCTTATCCTAAAGATAGTTACCCATTACCAAACATTAACCTATTGGTGGATTCCATAGCTAGTTTCAAAAAGTATGCTATTTTAGATGTATCAGAAAGTTACCATCAAATCCCAATGAGTCTAGAAAATGAGGAGAAAACAACATTTATCATTTATAGAGTAACTTACTACTACAAAGTAAAGCTGTTCGATCTTAAGAATGATGCTATAACTTATTAAAGACTGATGAACAAGCTATTCGCCAATCAAATAGGTCGAAACATATAAGTATATGTTGATGATATGATTGCCAAGAGCAAAACCTCAGTAGATCTGTCCAAAGAGCTGGAAGAAACATTCTTGACCTTTAAAAAGTTCAGCCTCAAGTTAAATATAAAGAAATGCACTTTCGAAGTTTGATCCAAAAAATTCTTGGGTTTTGTAATCTCTAAAAGGGGAATAGAGGCTAATTCAAGCAAGATTAAAGCCATATATAGATGGAGTCACCAAAATTAGTTAAAAAGTAAATATGTTAAATGGAAAAATTACAGCTCTAGGAAGATTCATTTATTTTTCGGCCAAATAGTGCCTCCCATTCTATAAGGCACTAAAAAACTTGAAGAACTTTAAGTGGACTCCAGAATGCCAATTAGCCTTTGAAGCCCTTAAGAAATTCCTCAGTTCTCTTCCCCTACTTAGCTGACCACAGTTAAGCAAAACATTGTTCATGTACTTGTCATTTTATGATGGGGCAATCAGCTCGATTTTGGTTAGAGAAGAAGACAACCAATAGTTCTTGATCTACTATTCCAGTAAGGTTTTTAGAGGCACCGGACTAAGATACTTGATTCTATAGCAATTAGCTTTGGCTTGAGTCACCTTGGCTATAAAATTGTGGCTCTACTTTCAAGCATATACGATAATTGTTCAGAAAAACACTTGCCTTAAAAAAGTAATGTAGAGACCAGAAATGTTAGGAAGAATAATTGAATGGGCAACCTTCCTATTTGATTTTGATGTTTGGACCTCGGTTGGCAATGAAGGCTCAAGTTTTAGCTAATTTCACAGTCGAGCTACATGCTCCTCTAGCATAGCCAAGTAAAGTGTCTTGGATTTGTATGTAGATGGAGCAGTGTCCTCTAAAGGAGCCAGAGTTTGACTAGTTTTGTCAAGTTCTGGTAGAATTTCTTTTTAGCGAATGACTCGAATATCTTTCCCTGTGTCCAATAACATTGCAAAATATAAAAGCATTATGTTTCTGATTGCAACTCACCATTAAGATAAAATCGGACTCTTTACTCATTCATTCTAATTCCTAGTTGTTTATTATTTAGATGCTCAGGAAATTCAAAGCTAAAGAGCAAACAATGGTGAAATATCAAGACCTTGTAGCTACTTTACTCTTTCAACTCGAGAAAGGTGGAAGTTTGTAGGCTATTGAGTAGATACCTCGAAAAGAGAATAAAGGAGTTGATTCTTTGGCCGAACAAGCATCTCTCTGTAGTACTATACAAATGGCAAATATAGTATGAGTTGTTATTTCTCAACCATCTTATGAGACTTATTTAGTTTAGCTCAACATGTATGTAGTGGTGATCTTCCATCGTTATTCACAAAAAAAGCCACATAGGTTGCCCTGAATAGTCTAATCCTAAGATTGATACTGTGCTCAACCATATGTTCCCCACTCTTGGGTTATCTCACGGTTGGCTTTTTGGCTTAGTTTTATTTTGGATTGAAGCTCGAAATGCTAGAATCTTTACTAGTGCATTTTCTAATGATGCATTGATAATAGTGAATTATATGATGTTTTTAGTGTGTTTTTAGGTATTTATTTAGGTTAATTTTGTGTTAATTAGGTTTAATTTGAGTTTAATTTGTTAGTTTTATGTTTTTGGAGTTAATTGTAAATTTTTGTTGATTTTCAGGGTTAATTTGACATAAAAGGGCTTAAAGTGTAAAAAGGACAAAGTTTAGGGCCAAAAGTGCAAATATGAAGAATTGATGTAAGACAAGTTGACGTCCAGTCCAAAGCCCTGAGACGTGACCACGTGAATTATTGAAGAGCTTCACACGTGGCCACGTGAAGAACAAAAGAGGAGAGGACGTGGCCATGTAAAGAAAAGAGAAGAAAGAAGAAAGGAGGACCCGTGGCCGTGTGAAGGAAGAATGAAGGAAATTGTGAAGACACGTGACCACGTGGATTCCCAGTGAAGGACCACACGTGGCCACGTGTGGAAGAAGAAGAACAAGGGATGTGGGCACGTGTAGAATTACACAGGGAGGATCCGTGGCCACGTGATCTGATTCTCCAATTGCGCGAAGGATTTACGAACTTCCTATTTTGAGCAGAATTCACTTCCTATTTGGTTTCTGCAGTTTTGGAAGAAATCTACCACATTTTTGCCTATAAATAGCAGTCCAAAACACAAAAGAAAGGGGAGAATTAAGGATTAGAAGAGATTAATTGCTTTAGTTTTAGTTTTACTTGTTTTTTTTCTAGTTTTTCTGTTTTTAGTTTTCCTTTCAATTTTGTTTTAATCTTTCAACTTTGTTTTAGTTTTTTTATTATGTTTAGGAAGTAGTTTTTCTTCTTTTGCTAATGGATTCTTGAAATCTTGAATTTTCATTGTTATGACTTTATTTTGAGCTTAATTTCAATATCAGTTGATTATTTCTTGGTTTTAAGCATATTCTTATCTTTGATTGTGTTGAGATTGGTTATTGGTTTATTGAATAAATAACTAAGAATTGGTTTTGACATAGTTAATGATTTGCATGTTCTTGGGTTAACTCTTTGATGTTTATGCATGATTATTATCCGAAATATGAGATGATTATGTGTTTATTTTATTGGTTAATACTAAGAGAGGAAGAACTAAGAATAAATTGGAATTGAATCACTTGAGAAAGGCTTCAATGAAAGTTTAGGAAGTTAAAACTAGATTTGCATGCTAAGTATTAGATTTGTCTATGAGTTTAATACTAAGAATGATAGACTTGAATAAAGATATCTGGCTTTATTACTAGTTTTTCCATAATCACTGGTGTTTTTATTGAACTTAAGTCATTACAATGAAAGTTAAGGTGGATAGTTTCCTTAGCAAGAGAATTTTTGTTATTGTTTTGTTTTTAATTCTTGTTTTAGCTTTTGTTTTGTTTAATTGTTTATTTTGTTTAATTTTTGCTTTTGAATCAAAAACATTTGGGAAAAATCTCAGATTAATTTAATTCATACATAGGTATTATTCTTAGCAATCCATGTTCCCTTGGGTACGATATTTGGGGTCTTAATCTATATTTCCCTATATTACTAGCCGATCTAGTACACTTGCTAGACACCGGTCATGCATTACTAGCAAAAGTGCTCAGGGTACAATCATCTAATAAGCTTTCAGTAATCTTAATATCACTCAAACCTTCCTTTTTACTCATTTTAGGAAATAAATAAATAAATAATGATAATGCAAAAATAAAATAAAAGATCTTGGTCACTAACCTGATAAAATTGGGAAAAGGATGAAGAACGCAAGAATGCAGCGAAGCAAGAGGAAGAAGCAGAGCAAGATAGGAAAGGAAAATGTGATTGCAAAGTAAGAAAGAAGAAAATGTAGAAATGAAGGAAGTTCTTATAGGAGGATACCACCGTTGGATGACAGACACATGTTCGATTTGGATGAGCTTAGGTTTATAGTTTGTTTGCATTAATGCCATTGTACGGGAATTGAAGCACTACTAAACACAGCTGTCATTGTTGCAAGAAATGAGGGGACTTAATTGCAACATTTATCCTTGCAGAGATTGAAGGATGCCTTGTTTTAAGCAGATGTCAAACCTATCACCGTCCAAGCAGTTGTAACATCTTCACGAACTATTATCAATGATCATTCAACTTTTTTATTATGTCTGAAAATTGAAAATTTGCATCTTGACTTAATAAATTTCTCACACTTCATCAAGTATTCTTGGTCTTTAACCAATAAGCTCCACGGTCTCAGATTGTACATGATTAATGACTTTCCTCTTAACACACCATATGATCCTATATCACTTATACTTCAATCTCTCAGTCCCTGACCAACTTAACTCTGATACCATTTATTATGTTTTATTATAAAGTGTGAAAGACTAATTGAAAGTTGAAATAGAACTTATTATATTAACTTGAAACTCTTAGGCCATGTTTGGTAGGTTGGGATGTAATGTAATGTAATGTAATATAAATTGTAATTAATCCCTTGTTTGCTAACCTAAATATTTTATATTGCAATGTAATGGTAAATACAAGGGTAATTTTGAATATATTTATTGATGTATTCCTTAATCCCTAAATTTTACAGGTATTTTTTATTATATTACAATTACAATATGTATTCTTCTTTATAATGGAGAGAATTGTGTGGCTATTTATTAGTGTTAGATAGCTTCTAGAAAGAAAGTCATCTTGAGATAGATGAATTAAGAAAAATGAATTTATGATTTCAAAAATGGGGTTATGTTAAGACTTAGGTTATTAGACTTCGATGGGTGGGATTTACCAATTAAAAACTTGCTATTATTTTTAATTTTTCCTCCTTTGTTAGCTAGGGTCATAGATACTAAACTAAAAATACCATTACAAGATGTGCTTTTCAGTTCTTGCTTGGTAAACATAGAGCTTGTTAGGTTAAAAACATTTGGTAACTAAGCAAAATGTTTTTCTGATAGATATCCATCATGAGCATTATATTGGTAAGTATTCTAATCCTCAGTTGCAGCTTACCTTGTCCAGCTAATGCAATTTGATAAGAACCGATGAGAAGAATCTATTATTAGTGAAGTAATTAATGGAAATGCTTGTCATGAATATAAGATAAATAGAATCTACACTATGCTAATAACATTTCACTTAAATTTTATATTCAATTTTTGAAAAATAAGAGGTTTAATCAAATAAAAAAGAATTCCACATATGGAGGTGAGAAATTAATGCATTTATTTAATCTACTTTTTATAGCATATATGAACGAAAATTAGTTCTAAAAATCATTTCATGGAGGAATTATCATATGGTTATTAGATAGATATGAAATGGAGGTGGTTATTAGATAGATGTGAATTATCATAAGATGCCTTGAAATCATCTGCTGAGTCCACATGGTATAAGTCAATATTAACGAGGCTTATGCTACTCAAAGGAATACTTCTACTAATATCATCTCTTAATTAACAAAACATATTATAGCTTTTTTAGCACAACTTCCTTAGAGCTTATTTGTCATGTCTACGAAATTAAGTTGAAGGAAAAGTTAGTTAGTTTATGGATTAACTGTTATGCCGAATAATTTGGTTGGTTTTCTTTGTTGCTTTTATTTTGTTTTATGATATATTAAATTTTTGTTGCTATTTATAAAATTAAAATTAGTTGTTGATAGGTGAATAACAAAATTCAAATCGAACTAGAGTTGATAGTAGTTGCTTGTATTGTTTCATTTGTTTCTATGAACAACCATATCTACATGGAGTATGTGGTTTTGGAACTTGAATTAGGAGTATAAAATAATATTTGGCTTTTATGTGACAAACAAAGTTTGGTTCTCTGTATCTATGTGTAATTTGTAATTGCTAAGTTACATTAAAGCAGTTGATATTTTCCATCATAAGCACTAATAAGTTCTATTAATATTTGATCATAATACATCTAATTATGCTATTTTGTGTTGCAGAGATGTCAAGTTCTACTAAGCCAAAAATACCAAAAACAAATAAAAAGATACGGACATTTGATGAAGAGACGAAACTAGTTGAAACTTTTCTCGAATTACATAATACTGGAAGATTTAAATCTGAATGAGATTTTAAATTTGGACATTTGAATGTTGTGGAAGATTTGGTATTTTATAGTTATTATTGCTATGTAAACTTCATTTCGAATATTAGAGTTAAAACTTAATATGAATCAGTACAATTTATTTGTAGAAAATATTTACAATTTAGTAGTATTGTATTTTTATATGAGGTTGCATTTTTTATATAATTTTTTTAACATTATGTTTTATTAAGTTTGGATTTTTATATTTTTATAATATAATAAATATATAAATATATAAAATAATTAAAAAATAAAACAATCATAAAAAATTAATTAATAATTATAAATATTATCACATTTCAAGACATGTATATATAATGCAACCAAATACAAAAATGTATTCGTTATTAAATTACATTATTAATGTTACCAAATATAGTAATATAATCACAATTACATTATATTATATTTTTTAATCCATTACATTACATTTCTTTACTTCTTACTAAACATAGCCTTATAACTCTATTCATACCACCTACACTGCACACGCTCTCTCAAACACTCACAACTATTTATTTGTTTTTACTAACTTTCACTTACTCAATTGTGCACTATTTATTTTTACTAACTTGCACTTACTCAATTTGTGCACAATTTCTATGCACTCTAAAATCAGAGCCTAAGAATTAGAAGATTCTAGAGAGAGATATTTTTATGAAATGATGATTACTGTAGATGGGTACAAGTTGTTGATGCCTCATTCAACATGAAGATGGTAAAAGCACTGAAGCAAATTAAAATCATGATGCATAGGTTGTGATTAAGGGTGGAGAAAGATAATTTTGTATGGGATTCTTTTATAGACCAAGAACATCAAATGAATTTTATAGGAAACATATCTAATTTGATTTGGTTAAATAGTTTCAAAATTAATTTTTAGACCAAATTTGATTTACTTTTAATTCCTTTCATTAACAAAAATATAATTTTCTTTATTTTTTAACAATTTTTATTTTATTCTATTACTATATATTCTATTAATTACAATGTTATATTTTTCTATTACAATTATGCAACGAATTATATACAAACCAAAAAAAATAGTGTTATATAGATGACATGAGAAAAAGTAACCATAAATTTGCATTCGAATTTGATTCAAATTTTAATTTTTTTAAAAATTAACATTTTTTAAAAATTTTTAGGGTCAAGTTAAATAATTAATCGGTTATCAAAAGAAAGAAAATGATATCATAATAAAGAAAAAATGTATTTTTTATATGATTAAGTTGATATTTTAATGATTAACATTTAGTTTTATCTTAAACTAAAATTTAGTTCATTATTTATCGAATGATAAATGTACATTTTCAGTTTTAAATAATAATAATAAATATGATTTTAACATTTTGGAGAGTCAACTAGTAAAATTTCAACATTTGAGAGTTAAATTTTTAAAAATTATCAAATAATGCTATGTATTTTTGTTTTCGCATTTTGGCACTCTTTGGTCCTCCTTTGCCTTTGCTTTTGGCTACGATGGTCGATGGTTATTAATTTGCATCCAGTAGACAAGTGGAAGTTTGAATTTGCATTATATGTTATACTTAACTTTAGCGAACTGAACTTGTTTAATGAAGATAGCCATGAACGATTAAGTTCAAGTGTTGTCACATATGATTTTAGTACAAAAGAAGAGATAAATTACAATTTGTATTTATCTGAGATAAAGAGAGCTGATGGCTAGAAGATCCGATCGGATGACAGAACCTGCAAGATGGAGTGCCCGATCGAACCCGGGCATTAGCAATTCGAAGCTTAAGTTAGTAGCTTTTAGAGAGAGAGTATTTAGAGAGAGAAAGTCTCATATATTCAATACCTGGAGCTATTGTGTTTTAGGCATTTATAGGAGTTCTTTGGGAGGGGTACTTGAGTACTTTGGGGCATGATAACTGATATTGGAGTAGGTGTGCAGTGATGTTACAGGGAGTAGGTGGAAGGTATGGGCGCTTGCTTGTGTCAGTGGACTAGATAGGATAGGGCATCCTATTAGTTCGATTGGACACCGTGCCTTTATGTCTTGTCTTCCAGCTCATGTTTTGTCCTTTTTATTGATGGGCTTTGGGCCCTGCTGAGTGTTTTTGGGTCGACATGACTAGGCATTGGAGATATTTTTTTCGTAGTTATCACTTATCCCCTCTCCAAAGGGTGCAATTTAAGTCTTTTGGCGGGGTTTTTGAATTTTCAAGAGATGCAAACTGATGAGTCATGTCCGTTCATTTTAGATAGCTATTTTGTATTTAATGTTGTATATGATTTGAGAATGGCGCTTCGTTCTTTATAACTGTAGTAACGGATAGAGAACACATGGCGTCCATCCAACGAGGAGACGTTTGGAGTATTCCAGAAGCTTTTTTCCTATAAATAAGCAAGTTTGAGAAAATTTTCCCTCACTTTTAGTAATCCTTGGCAAAACTCTGCCAAACTTTCTTTGTGAACTTTGCTATTTAAAACCCTTGCCAAAAACTTTTTAAGGAAAGTACTTCAAATTCTATAGAATTTCAGAGTATCTACGAGATCACCCAAGTAAGTAAACAATCCCTGCCTTTGATTTTCTTTTTCATTCATCGTATATACTCTTTTACTTCTCCCCCTCGACCAAAAATGGCATCGAGTAGTAGTCAACCAATATATAGAAGTTTCCTTAAGGATTACAAGAATTGGGAGCCTCTTGTTCATCCCTCACGATTGACAGAAGAGGAAGTGATGAGAATTCCTTCTTAGTACCATTTTTTTTAGAAGTGTCAGTGATGGCTTGTCCAAATTCCATGGCAGTGATAGAGGAGCCTTTTGGCCATGAAAAAAATGAGTGGTTCATCTACCATTGTGGAGTTTGGATGCAGGGATGAGGCTTTCCTTCGGTGCATTTGAAGTGGCGATTCTTAGGGGTTATAGAATTGCCCCTAATCAGTTGCATCTGAATGGATAGAGGATCGTGGCCTGCTTTAAAATTTTATGTAAGATAGAAGCGGTGGCTCCAACTCTAGATCTGTTCACTTATTTCTTTTACATATCCGGTTGGAGTGACGGGTTGAAGTACTTTCTCATCAGCCAACAACGTCGAAAGCTTTTCATAGTTCCTTCCTCAATAAAGGGCTTTAGGGAGAGATACTTATTAGTAGGGATGGCTGGTGGATTTAGAGGATCACTAAGCCGGTCGAAAGGAGCAACCATCTTGAGGGATCATGCTGCCGGTCAGTCTATTTATGAAAATGACATCAAAAAACAGATGGCTGCAGTGGCAAGGCATGTAAGACCCAATGACTCCAGCTATCTCCTTAGTACATTATATTAGTCTTCTAGCTTCGAAGCTAGCAAAAGTGCAAAACGTGAGCACTATAGTTGGAGTGAGGGAGAAGGGCATATATTTTGCCAGTTCATATATTACATGCGCATTTATTACATGTATCAAATTTTGAACGAAGTACTTATCTTTTTTTGGTTTTGTAATGCAGCTACAAGCAAAATGGCGAAAGGACAAGAGGCTATAAAGCAACTAGCCGATTGGGCCAAAGCCAAAAGGGAGGCCGACCGTTTGGCTAAGGAGGAAAGAAAATCTAAGAAGAGGAAGATCTTACCTACCTCCGAGGTTCAGGCTTTCAAGAGTGTAGTGAGTGCTCCTGTTCCTCCTGTTGCTGCAGCGACTTTATCTCCTGCTACCGCGATTATCCCCACGACCCGTCCTCTCTTAACCATTTCAGGACTAGCATTGCCCCCTCTGATCATGGTGGGACAACATCCTTTCAGGCGACTGCAGCTGAGGAATGAATCTAACAAGGAAGGGTCACAATCATCCCTCATCCCCTAATCATCTTCTCAGAAGATGGGGGCACCAACAGATAAGACGGCGTATAAAAAGATCAAAGAGGCAGCAAGGAAAAAAGCTGCTGAAACTATAGTCGCTGTCGATGCCCGGATCGCCGCAAGAGGAAAAGAGGTAGCTCAAAGTGAGCCAACCCAATGGCCTTCAGGGAGAACTTAGGAGGGTCAGGCTCTACCTTTAGAGGATATCTTAAAAGAGCGATTTGGTAACGACTGGTCCATGACCAACAAAGGTGAGCCATCCTTCATTTGCCAAGGCCTTGCTCAAGAGAGTGATTTCAAGGCAATGATGGAGCTCAATCTGCTCTCTAAAGAGTTTGAGTTGTTTCAACAGCAGAGCTTGGAGGGAACACTTGCATCCTTTTCTTCCCTCTCCTTTTTTTACTGACTATTTTCTCCACTTCCTTTTTTAGCTAATAAAAAGAGGGCTTTGCATTTATGGTATGATGGCATATGCCCGATCGAAGTGGGAAGATGCTGTTCGGCAAAGGAGGGAGGTAGAGGCAGCTAGTGACAGTTCGAAAAATGAGGTTGCACTCTTAAGATCTGAGGTAGAGAAGCTGAAGAGGGAAAGAGCCCGATTGGCCCAAGAACTCAAGACTTGACATAGTGAGATGGATCACTTGAAAGGAGATATCACATGCCTTGTTGCTTATAGTGCTTTATGCAAGAGGTACAAGGATAAGGTAGGCAGGCTAATGGGTGAATGTTCATAGCTTACAACCGACTGCCTTAAAGCCAACACTAACAGAGACAAGGCACTCACAGACAAAGATAAGGCTCTGTCAAAATACGACCTTCTCCTAGTGGAAAGGAATTCAATGGCGACAGCTTTGGCGGAGAAGGAGGCAGCTTGGGCTGAGAGATTGGCAAAAGAGCTGGATACCCAAAGGGAGGAGGTCCTTGACAAATTAGGTGAGGCCTAAGGGAGCCTGCCAACTCGGTTGATTTATATAGCCAGGCAGCGGTTCCTTAAAGCTGATCTTGATTGGATGGAGGACCCAAGGGTTCTTTCCGATCCTTCCTCTAACGATGATAAGGAAGAGGCCTCTTTGATCGGAGAGACTGAAGGAACGGTAGAGGAAGCGCCTTTAGTATCACAGGCAGGTGTCAATTTGTCGACTGAATCCGAAGTCATTCCTCCTCTGCCAACAGAGCCTGAAGCCATTGCCCCTTTGCCAATGGAGCTTGAACTTATTGTTTCTCTACCAGTGGAGCCTGAAAATGCCTAACTTTCTGTTGAGACTACTGCAAAGCCTGTTGTCGAGCCGAATGCTGCAACAGTAGAGATTCTAGATATATAGGCTTAGGCTTTTATTTCCTCATAGTATTTTTCTTTGTAGTAGTTTTCTCTTTTACTTCTGTAACTTGTAAAAATTCTTTGTTTTTATAAGATTTATTTGCCTTCAATTGTGTCTTCGTACTGCAATCCTTATTTTGAGCAAGATTTGTTATAAAATCAACTAAGTGGAATAAATAGAAAACTTTATGGAGAATATACAAAATCAGTCAATGAGAGTATATAAAATCAAACATGGAGAATATGGAAAATTGACTAACTTCTTGAATAATAAGATGTTTTTCAAGCATTGTAGTACACAACTCTTTATGATTGATGATCACTTGATCTTATCGGATTTAAAAGATAGACTTTTCATTTAGTCGTGAGTTGTGACTTAGATTTATCTCGTCAAGCGCAGTAGGTGACTTTTCAGTCTTTCATTCGATTAAAGCATTATCCGATCGGATATAAAGATTGGTTATTTGTAGGAGAATCATGCACAGCGAATGACCTTTCGGCCTTGCTTTGCTTTGAAGATTTAGCGATTTCGCACATCAAGTGGTTGAGAGAGATAATTAACTCAATTATTGACCTTCGCAATTTGGATTCAGGATGGACGTCTAATATAGCAAATGGATTGAACAAAGATTAAATGGGTGCTCGAGGTGAACATCGAGCCTAGCAAAGGTACTTAACCTGCTGATGAGTGGACTCCAACTTTTGCATCTTTGGCTATATCAAGCCTAGCAGATAATTTATACCGAACGAAGAATTTTGGCTTTAAAAGGTTTAAGGTAGTTACCTTCTCATAGGGAGTTACCCGTATAGAGAACCTCGGTAGGGATATTTGTATCGACTGACCGAAATTATCATGGCAAGTCTGGGAGTTACCCACTTATGGGGAGTTACCTGTATGGAGAACCTCGATAAGGATGTTTGTATTGATCGACCGGAATTATCATGGTGACTCTGGGAATTACCCGCTTATGAGGAGTTACCCGTATGAAGAACCTTGGTCGGGATGTTTGTATCGACCGATCAAAATTATCATGGCGACTCTGGGAGTTACCCGCTTATGGGGAGTTACCCATATGGAGAACCTCAATCGGGATATTTGTATCGACCGATCGGAATTATCATGGCGACTCTGGTAGTTACCCACTTATAGGGAGTTACCCGTATAGAAAACCTCGATCGGGATGTTAGCTTCTATCTTCGTGGTGATTGTCTGCTTAGGAGACATATTGGCCAGCAGTGGCCTTATGGAGACTATCTGTTTAGGAGACATATTGATCGAGGAGAGATCTATAGGCATAGGGCCCTCATCTCAAACTCTCGATGGTAGGAAAATTTCTTTCCAATCTGCACTGTGGCGGTTGATTATACTGACCGATTGAGGAGAGGTCTACAAGTGTCGGGACCCTCATCTCATCTCCCGATGGTAGGAAATATCTTTATGATCTGAAGGTCATTTTTGCTGGAAAAGTAGTTAAAAAACTTGATAAATGACAAATAATAATTTTGTAGGTTTGGGCGTGTACCTGTTTTTAAGATAGTCCTTGCTTTATGAAGACACTCATTTTGTATGCATCGAGGTGTTATAACTTTTCACATGTTGCAACTTTTTTATTGCTGCATCTTTAAAGACTCAAAGATGAATTATTAATAATAAATAGATAATATAATAGTTGGCTAGCAATCTACCACTTATTACAGGAGACTAAAAACACATTAAAATTTAGTACAACAAGTTCACTGGGAACTCAGATTGTAACAATTGCACCTATTTTGTCGTCATTCAATGACTCCAACAAATGGCCTGCGTGGGTCTGGCTTCTTGTGTTTATCATCATTATCTGATCCGGACCCATCCTTCCTATCATCAGACTGCTTGCAGGAGCTTTGCCCTCCTATCTGACTGACAAATCTCTTAAGGGAGCCTATTTGTAGGAGTCGTTCAATCTCCTTCTTTAGGGAATAGCATTCGTCGGTTAAATATCTGACAGCTCTATGAAATTCACAATATTTACCATGATCCACACTGTTTCTTGCTTGCTCGATTGTCTTGGGCCAGTTAACTTTCTTGTGCTTTTCTTTAATCCACATTAGCACTTGGGCAGGACTGGCATTAAGTAGAGTGAAAGTCTGAGGCGATTGATCGTTGTACTAATTAGATAGGCCACATCCGGTTTCTTTTCTTTTGCCTAGGCTCTTTGAAATAGTGTGCCTATTCGAACTCCCCCGTAGTCGATTGGATGGGGGAGTTCTATTGAATTCCCAATCATCGAAATACTGTAACCTGTCCATAATGCTGATCCTTCTTGCTCTACTGGACCTGAGAGCATCATCTAGCTGAATGTGTTGCCTAGCTCTTTCCATCAGATCAGAGAAGCTAACCAGCGGTCTTTTTGTTAAAGATTTAAAGAGCAGATGATCGGTGATGCCTCCTGCTAAGGCATTAGATGCCATTTCCACACTTACATTCCTTACTTCTGATATTGTGGCCTGGAATCGGTCGATGTAGTATCTGAGACTTTCATCGACTTGTTGGTAGAGGTTGCACAAGTCGTGTTTGCACAATGAGTCGTGTGGTGAAAATCTCCTTGAGTTGTCTAAAAGATGTGATTGACTCTTGAGGAAGATCATGGAACCAACTCAAAGCATCTCCTCCTAGGGTGGTGGGAAAAACTCTATAGGAGATCCTCTCATTATACGTGTAGACCTGCACTTTAGTCAAGTATTCTACAAGGTGAGTAGTAGGGTTAGTTTTACATATGTATTTGTCCATTATTATGTCTCTCCATCTAGGAGGCAGCTCGAAATCTGTTGTCTCCCTACAAAATGGGGAGGCAGTGTTGTTACAGGTGTTCCCCTCAACACCTCTTTCTTAGGCTCTATCAGGCTAAATTGCTTGAGCTTCTTTTTGAACCATTTATCCTCCTTGCTCATCGCCGTAGAGGCAAACTCTTCTTTAGTTCCTAAAAGCGGCTTCAGTTGGGTGTGCACACGAAGGACAAATCATCTCCAATGGAGGAGATGCATGATCTGCTGGAAACATAAGGGACATCTTTGCTTGAGGACATTATTCCCTTCCCCTTATCATATCTGCCTAGAGTTCTAACCCCCATCCTTCCACCATCGTGGGCTCGTGGCTCGTTAATGGAAATCCCTTTGTTCCTTCTTCTTCTGAAGTCTTCGATCGTGAAATCCATTTGATGGCCTCTTTCAGAAATTTTGGACATTTCCCTTTTTTCAGCGTTTGGACTATACTCTTAGTGAAGTCACTAAAGATGGTGCGCATGTCCTTAATGGTAACAAGGGTATCTTTCGATTGGCGTAGAACTATATCGTTGAAATCTGGGAGGAGGTCGCCCCTGGTAGGGGGTCTGGGAGATCTTTCTTTTCTTGCTGAGGACCTGGATATGCCCTGACTATTGTGATCATACTCTCCAAAAGCTGTATGCTCTTAGATCTTGAACCTGCCATGCTCTCAATGAAATCACCAAATGATAAAAGCACGATTTGTCTTTATCTGAGATAAAAAGAGCTGGTGGCTGGAAGATCCGATCGGATGATAGAACCTACTAGATGGATTGCCCAATCGAACTCGGGTATTACCACTTAAAAGCTTAAGTTAGTAGCTTTTAGAGAGAGAGTATTTAGAGAGAGTCTCAGATATTTAATACCTGGAGCCATTGTGTTTTAGGCTATTTATAGGAGTTATTTAGGAGGGGTACTTGAGTACCTTGGGGTGTGACAATTGACATTGGAGTAGGTGTATGGCAATGTGATAGGGAGTAGGTGGAAGGTATGGGCACTTGCTTATGTTAGTGGACTAGATAGGATAGGGCATCCCATCAGTCCGAACGGACACTACACCTTTATGTCTTGTCTTCCAACTCATGTTTTGTCCTTTTTATTGATGGGCTTTGGGCGCTGCTGAGCTTTGTTGGGCCGACCTGACTGGGCCTTGGAGATTTTTTTCTGTAGTTATCAAGAATGAAATAAGAAATTAATTAGTTAAAAGAAAATATTCATTTTTAAATTGAATCTTAATGTGGGAAACACTTTGTTAACCACCAATTCAAGACCTTGTTGAAAAAATTTGGAGTGAGGCATAAAATCACTACCCCATATCATGCCCAAGCCAATGGCCAAGTTAAGGTGTCTAAACGAGAGTTAAAAGCCATCTTGGAGAAAACTATCAATGCATCTAGGAAGGACTAGTACCTTAAGCTAGACGAAGCTTTGTGGGCATATAGGATAACCTTTAAGATACCAATAGGAATGTCACCTTTTAGGTTAGTGTTTGGCAAGTCCTGTCATCTACTGATGGAATTAGAACTGATATGAGCTTGAAAAGCTCATAATTAATGTGTTATAATGTGTAGTTTTGTTAAGTATTGTGTTTATTATTTTGGTATTTTATCTATATTTTGTTGCTTTTATGTGTTTTGTATGTGTGTGGTTGTTTTATTTATTTTGTAGGAGAAGGGAATGATTTAAGGCTTAAAGGAGTCATTGGAAGAAGGAGAGGAATGACTGTTGCAAGGACATTGTCGTGAGCGCGACAAGGAGGAGAGCTCACGATAGCAAGCGAGGAAGAGAGCCAGGCCAGTAGCCAGAAGCATGCATTGTCGCGAGGGCGACAATGAAGGAAAGCTCGCGACAGCCAGCGGAGCCAGCCAGGCATGAGCGTGTCTTATCGCGAGCGCGACACAGGACGGATGAGCAATTAAAATTCTGAAGAGATGTAATTTTTTATAAACAATGGCAACTTTTGTGGAAAGTTATCTTTGAAGAGTCACATCTTTTAGAGAGGCATATATATGCCAAGTGAACAGATTTTTGGGGATGAATTTCTTTGGAATTTGATTTTGTGATCTTGAGAACAGTAATTGTTTTTTTTTAGTATTTTTATTTTAATTTTCATGACTTGAAGAAAGAGACAAAGGCAAGGGAGAAGACATCTTGTGTGAAGGGAAAAGGGTTGAGAGATCCCCTTTTTCTCGTTCTAAATTATATTTTTCTTCCTTGTAATCTTTTACATGAATATTATGTTTGCATTTGTTTATATATGACAATTTTCTATTTCCATTTACTTAGTTAATCTTTGAGTGTAGAATTTGCTATTAAAATTACATTAGTATCATTATAGGTTAAGGAAGAAGACCTTAGATGTGCAATTTCTTTTCTGAAAATCAATATAATGGTCATAAATAAGGGAGTTAGCGAGAGCAACGTCTTATTGAAAGTTAATAGGAAATTCAATATCAAAGCATAGTTAGAGAGATCACATGTGGAGATAATTTCTATAGGTTGGTGATTAATCTTAAAATGTGTAATTAAAATCAATTAGTTCATTAACGAGAGTTGAGAATTAGCACTTTAATTGCATGTTTTAGGCAATTTAATTCATGTCGAGAGAGTGGATTAGAAATATATTCCAACTTGGCTTACTAATAAGATTAAAACTTATAATGAAAATAATGGTATCAAGTGCATGATTATTTAATTTCATTATATTCATTGTCGTCTTTAATTATATTTAACTAGGATTTAATTAATTTATGCATTAGAGTAGTTAGAATTAATTTCCACTTATGAACATCGTAAACAAGATTAAAATTAAGTAGTAATAGTGGATAATTTCAATCAACATTTCCTCATGGGATCGATATCTGAAGTACTATAACTGGTACACTGTATACTTGCGATATTTAAGCTTCTAGAAAAACCATATCAAGAACACAAGGCTTATTGGGCTACTAAGTTCTTAAAT
Source organism: Excoecaria agallocha (assembly GCA_037975025.1). NCBI lineage: Eukaryota > Viridiplantae > Streptophyta > Magnoliopsida > Malpighiales > Euphorbiaceae > Excoecaria > Excoecaria agallocha. The sequence goes on along the minus strand of JBBPFJ010000093.1, from coordinate 22,265 downwards.
CTTAATCTTGAGAATGCAGGAAAATACAGGTCCTTGCAATTAAACGAGTTGGAAGAGATCTGATTCTGGGTCTATGAACATGCCAAGAAGTACAAGGAGAACACGAAGAAGTGGCATGATCGTAAAGTAGCCAAGAAGGAATTTGTGCTAGGAATGAAGGTACTTCTTTATGATAGTAGATTGAGGTTATTTCCCGGGAAGTTCAAATCAAGGTGGAAAGGGCCATTTGAGGTTGTTGAAGTCTTTAGCTATGGAGCAGTAACCATTAAACATCTGAGAGAAGGTCATGGGCATGAGTTCAAAGTAAATGGTCACCGATTGAAGCCATATCTCAATTCCATGTATGAGGCTGCATCAGTGATCCTCACTTTAGAAGATGACCCATGAGGGCTATGAAAGTCGAGCTTGTGACTTGTTAAACCCAGAACTTTTTCTTATCTTTGAACTCAATTACTTTTCTTTTCAATTTATCTTTAATTTCTTGCAAGTTTATCATGTTTAGTGTTGTTGATTTTGTCTAGAGAATGGTTATTAGTTTTGATTGTTAGGGTGATTTTGTTGAGGAGTTGGAGAGAATTTCAATCGAGTAAAATTTGTGTTGGTCACGGCTGAAACAAATTGTCCCAGCCATGGCCTATTAAACTTTTGGTGAGGCAGAAGGTAGGTTGGTTGAGACAAATTGGTCCCAGTTGTGTCTAATTCCGTGTTTTATAAACAGAAGAAGGGCACGGTTGAGACAATTAGTCCCAACTGTGGCCAATTTCATGCCATATTGCAGTTTGGAGTTCAGAAGGTAGGCACGGCTGAGACAATAAGTCCTAGCCGTGGCCTTTAAAAAAAATTTCACATAGGGGAATTCATTGTGACATGGCAGAGACAATTAGTCCCAGCCATGCCTTTTATTTCATTTAATCTCCATAAGGATGGCACAACAGAGACAAATTGTCCCAACCGTGGCTTTCATTTTATCAAAATGGGGCATTTCATTTTTATGCATGTCGCAGCTGAGACAAATTATCCCAGCCGTGGCCTTTAGAGAAACTGTCAGGCTCATTCAATTTTAAACCGATCTTTTGCCCCCTTTTCTTAATTCTTTTTTAGTTTTCATTGCATTTTCTTAAAACTTCCGACCTCTTTTCTCAATTTTTGCTTCCATCCTCACTTTCTCTCTTCAAGAATTAGGTAAATCTCTCTCCTCTCTTCTCTCTATTTTAGTTTAACTTTTGTTTTGCTTGAAACTAAGTTGATTTTTCTTTGCTAAATCTTCCCTAAGTCTGTGTTTTTCTCCCTACATTTTGTCTTCTCATCTTAAAAATCTTGTTCCTTTAACCTTGATTCTAGGCTTGATTATGACTTTGGCATATGATTTGTCAATTTCTTGCATAAATGTCTTATTGTTGTTGTTTCTGTTTCTCTTTCCCTGTCTGCATTCTCTGTGTGTGATTTGTGTTCCCATCCCTATTTTCTTGCTTTTTAATGTTAGTTCTTGGATTGGTGATGATTGTTGACATATTTTGGTTAGTTCCATGCATTTTTATTTGTATTTTGTTGTTAAACAAGTCTGCCCACCACCCGGTCGATGAAATGCCAAAGAGAGGTAAGAAAATTTTTTCTACTTTAATTGTCATGGTATCTTGCTTCTTTCATTTTAATTTTTGGTTGGCGATGATTGTTGGCATGTGTTTGGTTAGTTTCATGAATTCTTTGTTGTTATTTTTGTTGCTAAATAATCCACCCACCACCTATTCGATGAAATGCCTAATAGAAATAAAATACTCTTTGTACTCAAGTTGTTTGCCCTTTGTTTGCCCAACATTCATGCTCAAGAAACATTTGACATGATTTTATGCTTCCAAATTGGTAGACAAGGCTAATTTAGGTGTTGGGAAAATATGTGTTTTAGAGCCCTTTAGTTAAATTGTTATTGCCCCGATGTTTTGTCTGGACCAGAGTTGATTTCATGCTAGTTTTTTTTACCAATTTAAGTCACTTTCTGTTCATGGTCATTTGCATGTTTACACTTGGTAGTTTTTGTTATTTTAATACTTGTTCATAACTCAATTGCCTATGCTTTTGTTGTGTTTTGGTTCGAGATTTTTTGTAAGTATTGCATGTATGTTTGCTCATGTTGTTCATCATGTTTTAAACAGGTTGTTTGTTATAATTTTTGTTGTTCAAGTGCCTTGTTTTGTCTTGAGTGTTTATATGTTTTGCTGTCGTTGTTACAGGAAAAATGGCACCCAAATGCTCCCGTGCTGAAGCTGGTGTATCATCATCTGCTCCTCAAGGGTCATCCAAGATCAAAGTGCCAGCATAGGTTCCCGCTGAACTTGAAGATTGGTGGACTCTTTTCTACAAGCAAGAGTATCTTGCCACCTCGCACTTGAATATGGAATTGATGATTGAATTGGGGTTTAAAAATGAGCTGGATAGATTACTTGCTGGTGTGGGCTGAAAAACTTTCTTTAAGCGAAATGAAAAGGTCTACCCATACTTGGTCCGAGATTTCTTGGGGACAGTCAACTTCAAAATTGGAAGAGACAGTTATGATGATCTCGGCCACATGAGTTTTTGGCTCAACAAAATTTCGTATCAAATGTCCTTCAACACATTCTCTGAGGTATTGGGTTTTGATCAACATGTTACTCGAGATATTACTGATCTTAACAAACAAGAAATTTGGATGGGTATTTATAACCCCAAGGATCCTACACACTTTAATCCCAAAAACACAAAGGCACACCATTTAAGAGATCATCCCTTGCGAATTATGTATCGCTATTTAGCCTTGGCTTTCTTTAGCCATCTTTGAGGGTCCGAAAATGTCAATGCCAGCGAGGCTACCATTCTTTATGCAATGCATAATGGGATTCGGTTGAATGGAGCTACATTTATTGCCCAAAAAGTTATGGATATACGAACATTTACCAAGAGGGATTCCAAGCTAGCACTGGGAGGGTTTGTCACTACCCTACCTCATTTTCATAAACATCCGAGGTTGGGCACTGCAGTTGATAAACCCATGGTAATCAATCGGTGAATGTTGCGAAACATGGCAATCCTGATAGATGGCCCTCACTTTCCTGGGCAGGGGCGTTTGGTGGTTTTCAACCAAGCTTTATATAGAGCTGCAGTGCACAAGGGAGCCATAGAATTAAAGAAAGCTGAAGCTAAATTAGTTACATTATCCTCTGAGCAGTACATTGCCATTTATACCAGACTTGACAACATTACTCAGAGGATGGATTTCGGGTTCACCTCCATTACGCAATGGATGGACGACATTGTCACAGCTCTTGGGATGCTCCAATCCCAGTTTGACAGCCAGTTCCTGCCTTCATCACCGTCTTCCTCGACATGATTTCAGGGATTTTTCCTCGACTCATCACTCCCTTGTTGTTTATACTCTTTTTGTCTTTTGTTGAGGACAACAAAAGTTTTAAGTGTGGGGTGAGGGTTTAAGGATGAAGACAGTATAGTTTTTCTGTGTTTGCTTTTGATGTTGTTTCTTTCTAATATTGGGATGTTTTTAGTTATTTGCTGTTGTTTTATGACTGTAGTTTGCTAATCGAATTTCTTTCATGTTTGCTATATTTTTCATAGTTTTTATCTTGGATGTTTGATTTTGGTAGTAGTTTTTATCTTTTGTGTTTGAAATTTGCATTACATTCTACATTCCTTTAGTGTTGATTTAGTTTAGTTTCTTAGGTTGTTAATTACTCTTGCAATTAGTCTGAGCTTGCTAGTTAATCTTGATTCGAATAAGTTTGAACTTAAAATTTGAACTGCTTATTTAGGAGGTTTGAGTAGCCAGAGAGTAGTAGTATTGTTCAAGGAAGTTCTTCCTTTAAATTGATCTCGATTAATTATATAACATTTAATTTCAAACTTAATGAGCACAGTAGGCCAAGTTTTATGAAATTAAATCCAGTGAGTAAAAGCAATCGAGTGAAGAAGTTATGGAATAGTTAGAACCTTCCTCATCACCCTTTGAAATGAATATTCAACTCAGATAAGATTAGGATATGACCCAGGCAGCCTTCTTTGGTAACCAACTTTTAAATGACTTTTGACCTACCCTTAGTGAATTTTACCATTGTTAGCCCTTTGAGCTTAATTGGCATGCTAAAAGTGTATTATTTAATTTTTCTTGATTACACTTATACTAAACCATGCAGCCTAAAATGCCTTTGTCTGTTCCACTTTGGAATTGGCCACTCTAGGTTGGGTAATGAAATTTTCATGTTAGGTTTGATAAAATTTCTGGTTGTCAGTTAAGAAAAAAAGGGAAGTTGAAAAATTTTTAGGGATTTTTGAGCTTAAATGTTCTAAATATTTTGGGACAAGGATGATAAACAATTAGTGCTTTTGGTGTCCTTCTCAGTAAGTGAATAAAAGTTTCGTTGTTACATGAAAAAAAAGAAGAAAAAATTAGATATTATGCTGTAAAAATTTTGATTGAATTATTACTGTAGAAAATAAGTGTGGGGTACCTAGTATTTGTAGGAAGTGTCATTTATCTTGCTTCCTACAATTTTGAGAATCCAACTAATGTCCTAAGATTAGTTTTCCCTTCTTATAATGATAGAGCATTAATGTTGATGGAGTTATTTCTTGAGAAAGTTAGGTGGTTTGTATTGGTGTATAGTGTGGCTAATTCTGTTTTCCTAACCTTATCAAAAATTTTTGGAATCTTTGCCTTATCCCCACTTACAACCTTAATGTAAGCCCTGGTGATCCTATTTTGTTTTGAGTTGTTTAGTGGAGATAACCCTGTGGTTCAGGTGCTAAAGGAGAGGCTTATGACTGTTCTGATTTGCAAGCACAAAATTGTTGTAATTCTCTATTTACTTGATTGCTGGAATTCACTAGTAGTTTTGGTTTTGAAAGCAAATAAATCTATTTTAGCCTCACACACACACACGAGAAATTGTATGGTATAGATCAATTTGAGTCTTTTTAATTGAATTCTTCATCTGAATGTCTTCTACTAAGTGTTGCTAGAACCTCTCTGAATTTTCTTGTTCTGATGTGGAGTTTGAATTTTTAAGATTGTAAATGATTCGTTTGCTCGAGGGCGAGCAAAAAGCTAAATGTGGGGTAGTTGATAATCTTGTTTTTAATGTTTATTTTCTGAATAATTTTGTGTGTTTTAGTGTCTCATCTTGCATGCTTTTAGTGTTTTTAATGCTAAAATATTTTTTTCTTATGTTTATTTTGGTCATTTTGATAAATTTAAAGTTTTTGGGTGATTAATGGTCTTAAATTTCATTTTATGCAGAAAATTTTGCTAAGGCATAGCTGAGACAAACTGTCCCAGTCGTGTCCAACACAAAAGTCAAAACTCACTGTTTCACCTAGGGTCATGACTGAGACAAATTGTTCTAGTCGTGGCCATTGCAGAATTCAAAATGCACCATTTCATCAAAGGTCGCAGCTGAGACAAAGTATCGTAGCCGTGGCCATTATAGCCTACGAACACACTTTTGATCCAGAAGCTCGCCACGGCTGAGACAAACTGTACCAACTATGCCCAAGGAAAATTGCCACTTTGTCTCCTTCTGTCGTAGCTGAGAAAAAGTGTCCCAGCCGTGGTCTCCTGTACAGCTCTATAGAAGCTGCAAAACTTTTTGCTTAAATGGGAGTCTTTTTCTAGGGTTTCGTGTATAGGGTGTTTAGGTAGAGAGAAAACATAGTTTTTCATTATTTGAGGGTTTTTCATACTTACTATTAGAGTTTTACTTGTAAAAATCATTCTTTTAACTTAGTCTTACTTCAAGAACACAAAGATAGTCATAGTTTTAGTTTATAGTTTGAAGATTACAACTTAAAATCAAAGTGCTCTTTGGAGAAGAAGAGAAAAAGCTTCATCAACTTCAAATCTTTAGCTTCAAATGGGTTTTATAGTTTTCACTCTTACTTTGTTCATCTTTTACATTATGGATAATGAGTAGTTATCTTTGTTGCTTAGGGGGCTTTGAATCCCCTACTCACAATATGAATATTGAGCATATTTTGATTTTTTACATGAATGAATGATTTATTTCACTGTTACTTATTTATATTTAATGGGTTTTCAATCTATTGAGTTAATTTCCATACATGGATGAATGATGTTCATCATATATCTTTGAATGTATATTGAGTCGAGTGGATTGAAGTCTATGAATGATTTTGCTCAGTTTTTCTTTCATGAATGCTGTATTATTTTAGACAGCTTCGGAATGGGATTCTAAATGTGCAGTAATTATGATCTTAGGACTAGAGTATGGAGTGAAATAGATGAGATTTGGGTTGTTTGGCTCCGGAATAGGAAGGCAAACCAAACTTAGGATGTTAAACCCGTGCATAGGCTAGTTGTTGGGCTGGCTCCGGAATGAGAAGTTTAGCAACTAGAATAGTTGGCTCCGAAATGGGAAGCTTGGGTTAAGAGGGTTATCTCAAATTCATTCATGTATACTTTAAGATAAAATTAATTCACAGTGGGTATGGAGTGGATGAGTGAACCTAAGCAACGTTTTAATTTCTATAGATTTTCATACTTGTTAATTTTTCTGAATTAAATACATACTCAATTTACTGTTAGTAGAATTTAATTTTCCTTCATTGCATATTTTAGCTTTTAATGTTTGCATTATACAAACTAAACAACTCATACACACACAAAATTGGGAATTCTTTAGCATACAATTAATTTTCATAGTTTTCACACACATTTTCCTTGGGTTCAATATTGAGGGTCTTAAATTTATCCCACTTTATTACTTATTGATCTAGTGCACTTGCTAGGGTCGCAACATTCATCGATTGGAATTAATAAAATCATTAGCCTTAAAAGACTAGGATAAATATATCGATCAGGATATTCATCAATTGGAATTAATAAAATCATCAGTCTTAAGAGACAGGGATAAATATGTCGATCAAAATTAATAAAATCATCAGCCTTAAAAAACTAGGATAAATACGTTGATCATAATTAATAAAATCATCAGCCTTAAAAGATTGGGATAAATACGTCAATTGGGATGTTCGTCGATCGAAATTAATAAAATCATTAGCCTTAAGAAACTGGGATAATACATCGATTTGGATGTTCGTCGATCGAAATTTATAAAATGATTAGCCTTAAGAGACTGGGATAAATACATCGATTAGGATGTTCATCGATCGAAATTAATAAAATCATCTTAATGATTAATAATTTTGATATTAGGCAAAATTTTAAACTACCACATTCGTACAAATAAGAAGATGTACAAGTCTATTGAATCAGGCACAAGATAAATGAGCCATAGATCCAACACTGAGAGCATAACTCATTAAGTGTCCCTTAGAGCATATTAGAATAGAATTGTTACACTGACCTTTTGATTGGATAAAGAACTCTATATTTGTCATGTTGGAACAATAAATTCTCAAATATAAAAATGATTCCAAATGTATAGTTGGTGATAAGTGGGTTAGCTATAGCCAACAATTTAGGCCAAATTGTGTTTGATATTGACCAAATTGTATTTCAAAACTTCTTCTAGTACAGTCAACCATACTGGAGAAATAAACTTAAAAAATTTAACAAAGAAGAATAATAAATTCATAAGTTAATACACATACTTGGTATTATACTAGGCCAAAGCACCATTAAGATTAAAAGATGTAGCGTGCAACCCTCCACTTGTTATATTTCAAGGCATAGTAGGGATAAAGATGGATGTCTTTTACCAAAGTTTGTTCTTATGTCAAACATTAATAATGAGATGCGAGAGGAGGCAACGTGGACCGGAAGTAAGGCTACGAACTCCTAATCGATGGCGGCAAACTCTCGATCAATAGCGGTGAACTCCCGATCGGTGGCTGAAGTGGCAAACTCTTAATCGGTGTGGCATGCTCCTAAGATAGATATCCATTCAAGATAGTGATTGTATTAAAGAAGACAAGCTTCCTTTTCAACCTTCAATGCTGAAAGTTCTTGCTTGAGATTTTAACTTTAATTTTAGCTTGGCTTGCTCTTTTATTAAGGTCCCAGCTTCTTAGAGTTCTTTCTCTCTCTCTCTCTAAGCTAGATAATTTTTGCAAGCTTTGTTGATATTGCTGAAGAACAATTTTTTTTTATCTTCAATCTCTATAAGAGTTGTTATTTCATTTTCTTCAAGCTATGATCTTGCAAACTTATCAATGTATTAATAGAAGAACTGAAAGATTCATTGAGGCTTTAGTTTTTTTCTTTAATCCATTGGAGGTCTTCATGCAGGTCAATGTTTGTTCTTCTTGAGAACGAGAGTGCAGTTGCTGCAAAATTTGCGAAGTAGCTTTAACTTGAAGAAACAATTATTCATCCTTTATTGTTATCTTTTGTGCCAACATTTTTCAGTTTTGCAACCCTTGTCATGACTTCATTGTTGAGCCTTTTGACATCTTCTTTGGCACGATAATTTTTCCCTTTCTAATTTTTATTGTTGCAGTTCCAGTTCCAGTCTGGATATCTTAGTTCCAGTCTTTGATTGAGATTAAACTCTTTCAATAATGAGTGATAGAAGAGCAAGGAGGCATTCTTATGCTGCTGCTAGTCTTCATAACTCGATTTTATCACTAGCCAGACATTAATTGCCTTCTTCAGCCATAAATATAGGCAAGGTAACTTTGCTTTTTAATCTTGCTGATTTTATCTCAATAAATTGTTAAATTCAAACATTGATAGATAAAAACTCAAGTGTGATGAGCTATGAATTTTCATCATAATGCTAGCAATCATAAGTTACTGTAGCAAGCTAAAAAGGTATTATATTTTATTTTAACAAGATCAAAAGGGCACTCAGGTGAAGGTATTAATTGATTTTACCTTACATACAAATTGGGTGGGTATCACCTTCGAGCAATCTCTATGGTTTGATCTTCATCGGAGAGACTCAAGCATCGGCTTCGGTAATGGACCAGCAAAAACTTATGAATTAATAACTCCACCAATTATCTTGTATGCAGTTCTATCTTTGTGTGAATTATGTCCATCTTGTTACTATTGAGTAACAAAACCCACGATTGATCCCTATTGTATCCTAAAGCGATAGCAATTTGATGTCGACATAAAATGGGTGAGACCCATAAAGATTGACATCTGAATTTGTGTTGCCGATATCAGCAGCCTACAGAGTAAGTGGTTCATCATTGGGAACTAATTTTCATTATTTCTTTATTTGCTTTCTTGACCTATAAAGCAATGAGCTTTAAATCAAATAACAGTGTAAATGTCAAAGAGGTAGTTGGCCACCTTTCTTTCAGGCTATTTTATTCTTGATGCCTTGATAGAGCCATTGTAATCAAGGATAAATACACCCAGCTCTCTATTTTTGTAACTCGATCATAACTTGAATGGGTCGGTGGATCTAGATTGCTCCCCCTCTTTTTTTTTTTGAAATCTTCCAACATTCAATGCATAACAAATAATTAAGGGATTTTTCTCCTCTTTATTTATTTATTTATTTATTTTTTAATAAACAAAGAGATTTAATCCAAATGAAGAAAGAGCAAAAGGTTGAGTGACTGTGGGATGGAAGCTGAGAGGTGTAATTTCTACCCATGATAATGCCCACTAATTTCTTGAATCTTTGACCACACTTTTCTAAAAATTCTTCTCGAATTTAATTTGAAATCTGCCATTAATTTACAGAGGGGCAAGAGTAGATCTAGAGTTAAAAGTTGAATACTTTTATGAAAAGTGATTGTAGGATGGACACCTTTTTTCTTTGGGTTCAGATTGAACAGCTCAATTCCGGCATCGTCTCTCAATGAAAGCACCAAATGATAAATATCAAAATTTCATAGTAGAAAGAGAGATTGTTAATAAAAAAAGGGGAGAGTTCACCTGAACAGGACATGTTGAACCCGTACGGTGTGCATGGTGGCCAATCGGATGAGAGGCTTTGAGAACCTACAAAAAAGGAGACTAACCTAATCGTGCCAAACATTAGTACTCTGAAGCTCAAGTTAGCCATCAAAATATCTAGAGAAAATATGTAGAGAGAGACCAGGTTGTGTATTGTGAAAGAATTTACCCCATTTATAGAGCCAAAGTCTTGAACTATAGCATTTGGACAGTGGGCTTTTAGTCTTTTAGTATTGGGTTTTTTTGTTGGGCCCTCAGTGGGCTAGTCTTAACTCTCAACTTTTATTTTATTTTTTCGTGTATTATTGATTATTATCTTTCATTATTATTGCCAATATTTTAATTTTCAATTTATTTAAATGTTTTAGCATATGTGTGCTTACAAATGCTACATGAATTCTAGATGCATCATGCATTTTGAGAATTTTGTCTAATTTATTTCCATTCCATTAAATTAATTATTTACCTAATTTATTTGAATTAACTAATTATTTTTCATTTATTATTTGATTCAATTCATTAATAACCAATATTGTTATTTTCTATCCCTTTCAATGCACATAACCTATACATGTGTCGAATTGGATTGGAAAATTGGAGAATAAGGAAAAACAAATTAGCTTAGGATTAATTTATTTTCTCATTTATTATTATTATTTGGGCCTGTATAATTACTATTTTATTTCCTTTTGTTATTGCAAGGCATGTAATAATAAATTATTTTTACATGCTTAAATTAAAAACAACACCAAAACTATTTCTACTTAATTAATCAAGCTTTTCGAATAAAACGAACTAATGTCCACTTTTTATCCCAAAAATCACATAAAAAGATTTTTATAAATATGTATAAGGGAACCAATATTTTCAAGTCAATAAATAGCCTGATTTATGCATTTTTTTCTCTTGTATTATTTTATCATACCTTTCTTTGTTTATTACAAATAAATGATTTTTCGAGCGATAAAATATAAACTCAGTAAATAATTTTATACAAGTTTAAGTGAAATTTTTCTATAATAAAAAGGACTAATGTCTCGATTTTCACCCATAAAATAATATGTAAAAATTAAGAATTTTTTCTATAAATACAAATGATTCTTTTACCTTAAAATTAACTAACATGATTCTTTTTTTTTCAAAAGCCGTATGGGCTCAATGCTCTCTTTTTTCCAAAATACCCCCAAAACTTTGTCTTTATGCAAATATACATGCGAGCCTTAACATCATCATCCAAATGAACTCAATTAATTTCCTAATTTATGTATGATTTTATCTTTACGCCTATTCTTATATTCTTTAATACTTTCAATGCCATGCTTTTATCGCTTACAATATACATGCTTTACAACTTTCTAATGTGCTTGAGTGTGGCTTTCTTTTCTAATTATGATAACTCATATGAGGAAAGAGATAAAATAAATTAATCACTAAAACTCATTTATATAATGCTAACCAAAGGTATAAATAAAAGTGAGGTCTCGAACTATCTTTGGTTTTGGCCTCATAAGGTTAGAACTCACCTTTTTAATGTTTTATTGGGTGGCGACTCCATGATACTTGCTTTGTGGTGCCCAAAAGATGCTCTCGTAGGTTGATCATTAACAATAGATAGGAATAAAATCCTATCTATTGCGAAACAATCAACCTTTACGAGCTAAAAGAACCTATATTCTATCTTGAGCCCTAAAAATAGGCTTTCGAAAGTAAATCGAATACCTATCGGGGTTTAGTGCATGTAACAGTTGGGAGTCTACTGAGGACCAAGAGATTTTGCTCCAAAAGCACTTTTGGTTGGTTTAATATAAATGCATTTATCGATTAAGATGTTTTATTTCTTTTCGAAAAATTGCATTGCATTATGCTAGGGCCTTAGAATTAAGTTAGGCATCCCTCTTTTAACCCCGTTGTGATCCCAAAGCATGACCCTATGTTCACTCAATGTAGAGAAGTGTTAGAGAGGATTGTTACACGCGTCGAAGCCCGTAGGCATTTTGGTATTTTCTTAAAAATCCGCTTTTAAGGCTCATGATCGGATCAAGGTTCATTTGACTCATAAAGGCCGATTATTTCACAATAAACAGGATTGTATTCCCATTTATTATTGGTGATCAACCTATAAGGGCATTTATTTGGCACCACAAAGTAGATATTATGGAGTCTCTGCCCAATAAAACATTGAAAAAATGAGTTCTAACCTCATGAAGTTAAAATCGAGGATAGTCCGAACTTTACTCTTATTTATATCTTTGGTTAATGTTATATAAATGAGTTTTAATGACTAATTTATTTTATCTCTTTTTTCGCATAAATTATCATGCCTAGAAAAGTAAAGCACACTCAAGTACTTTGAAAACTTGTAAAGAAAAATATTGAAAACTACAAAAGCATGGCATTGGAATCAATAAAGAATATAAGAATAAATGTAAAAATAAAATCATACATAAATATAAAAATTAGTCGAGCTCATTTAAATGAGAATATTGGTCATCGCATGCATATTTACAAAAAAAAAACAAAGTTTTAGGTGTATTTTAGATAAAAAAAAAATGAGGGCATTGAACCCATGTGGCTTTGGGAAGAGAATTGCGCTAGTTGATTAATTTAAAGTAGAAATTATTTGATGAATTTTTAATTTAATGTTTGGAAAAATATTTATGTGCAACGAAAGAATAAAAGAATAATAACATTGAAAGAAAAGCATACATAAATCGAACTATTTAGTAGATTGAGAACACGGGTTCCCTCATGCATATTTATAAAGACTCTTTAGTGCGGTTTTTGGAATAAAAATGGAAATCGATCTATCTTATGAGAAAAAACCAACTTAATTAAGTTGAAAATATTTTTGGTGCTATGTCTAATTAAAGTGCATAAAAAAACTATTTTTTACTAACTATTGCATATTTGTGGGAAATAAAAGAAAAATAAAGAGGAAAATTAAATATAGGTCCAAAATGATTATAAATGAGTAAATAAAACCTAAACTATTTTGCTTAATCATATTCTCCATCTCAACTCACCGTGCAGATGGATTATATGTGTTAAAAGGGCAGAAAATAACAACATGAGTTAATAATAGATTGAATCAAATAATTAATAATAAATAATTATTTACATCAAATAAATTAGGCGAATAATAAACAAATAAAATGCCAAATTAATACATAAATAAATGCAAGAAAAGAAATTAAATTAATAAAATAAATAAATAATTATGAAAATAAGGGAAATGAGTGAAAAATAGGTCAAAGGAGTGAGTCACATGCAAAAAGGAGACCAAAATAGTGAGCCACAGAGCAAAAAGGAAGAAAAAAGGAAAAAAGGTGAGTCACACCCTTGGGGCATGACTCACAAATATGTCACGGTCTTTGGGGGTGACTTACGAGTCAAAGGCAAGACTCAAGCGAGTCAAGGATGTGACACATGAGTCAAGGGCATGACTCAAACGAGTCAAGGGTGTGACTCACGAGTCAAAGGCGTGACTCAACCAAAAAAACTGTTCCAACACTAGAACGAAGCTATGGATGCCCAAATAGTGAGAAGATAGTACTAATTCTTGCCTACCCACTAGAATTATAAAGGATAATCGATTGCAAAGGATGGATTTACAAGTTTAAAGGATGGTTATTATGATGACCAACAAGGGTACAGAAGCTCAAAGTATGGTGATAGAGGCAGCAGTGGAGGTGACAGTAATGGTGCTGCAGAGATGTTAGTGACTAAAACCATTTCGCAGCAATGTCTAGATATGGGAGAACCGCTATCATAGTATTTTGAACATTTTGTGAAGGAATAAAAGTTGCAGTCTTTACCAACCAAGCCAACCAAAAACTCAAGAAAACCAAGAAATGGAATAGACTAGTATTGTGTCTATCATCAACAAAATGGGCATAAAATGGATTACTATTATGTTCTAAAAAGGCATATTTAGGACATTGTTAATCTTGAACAAGTGAGGCTAGAGAAAAAGAGAAAGGGATTAGTTATGTTATGTTGCCATCACTTTTTTGTTCGACTCTAGCTTATCAGAATGGTATGTGCCTCGAGATACATATGGCATGTAAATATCTAGCCATCACTCGCACAGTTACAATGATAAAAATAATAGAGAACTGCGGGATGCAAATATTATCACCATAAATCTTAGGGGTGTTGTCTAGAAAAGGGGAGCTTAAGATGTTGGCGAAATCTTTGTCAAAGAGAGAAGTAATATAAGAAACCTTTATAATGATCTAATGTATGCTTATATTTCTTTAATCATGTTAATAATATAAGCCTTTCTTATGGATGTAATGTTTTATCTTATTGTATCATGAATGGCGATAATATGGCATTTAAGTAAGACATTAGATTAGTAAGTATTGCTCCATTTGATCTCAAGGAAAAAAAAACATCTTGATTGCATCTAATATGACTCTGAAGTGAGAATTGCTTGAGAGAATGAAAAAGAAAGGAAAACTAAAGAAAGAAAAAAAAAAGAAATAGTCTTTGCCTGGAACTGAAGTAGTATGTCAATAGTTAATAGAGACATTGTGAGACAAGCTGCCCAAGCTTATCTAAACCATAAATCATTTAAGCAACAAATTCAAAGACTCAAAGTAGAAGACAGAAGACAAATGAAAATTCCAAATGTCAAACATTGAGGAAATTGATGGGAAACCAAAGCTCCACTACTTAGAGGTGTCAAAATTTCTTAAAAATACATTAAAAATAATCGGAGAATGATATACAAGCTATCACCTTGGGTTATAATCTTAAATGGAGCATGGTACAAGAAATAAGCTGATAGGAATTAGTTGAGACAGAGAGAAAAAAAGGGAAAAACTTATATAGAAGCTTGCACGGCCAACATGAATGAAGAAACAAGATTGTAAGCAAAATTTTAAAAAATGGTCATTTCTTATTAACATTTGGGGATGAGCATGATGTATCCAATCAAGATTAAGCTTCAACTACTAAAGATTACTTCAAGATCTCAACTGTCAGAGTCAGAACGAGTAGACCAAGGCCTTTTACAATTTAAAAGAAAACTCACCATCTTAGTCAAGTTCACAAAGAAGAAAAAGGTCCAGTTAATTCTCTAAGAAGTGGGTTAAAGGCCATTGTTTGTCAGAAGCAAATCGAATCAAGTGCTTCAGGTTATATGAACTAAAGTTAAACCTTTTACATTGAGGATGCTACGGTTATAAGGGGCAACCATTTCTCAACAGTAATGATCAAAAAAGATTTAATGAATCGAGGAATGCCAATAGATTGAAGAGGGTTTAATGGAAAAGGCAAAAGAAATAACAAAAAAAAGAGAAAATATAGAGCTGCAGGTTGAAAACCAAAAAAAGGCAATCTTGCTAACATTAGGCACCTCACTAGTGTAAAAACCAAAAAAAGGCATCCTAGGCAAGAATTAAGAGTCAAGAGAAAATATTCAATTAAGAAAACCCATGAGGGCCGATTGATAACAAGATTTGGATGCACACAAGGTCTCACCCCCTTGAGATTGAATGGAACATATGTTATTGCATTATATGTCTAAGTATGATTGTTGCTATTTCTATATGATGTATGTAAATAAGAATGCATACAAAAGCTAGGCATGAACATATGATTAACATATAGATAGAACTTATTACATACATAAAGGCATATATCAGGGCCAAGTTCTCAGGTGAAAAGGGCAACATCTTATTTGATAAAAGCTTATTTTAATATTTTTATCATCCCCATTGAGGCACTATGTTAATAGTTATACACTATAGAGGAGAACCGCCTCTTAGTGTCCTGAAGTTTGTTCTTGATAAATATTGCAAATGGAATCCAGTACGGATCAGTAGGGACAAAGTGGCACCACTTAAACCAATTGAAGTAGAAATGCTATTACGATGTTTCTGGAGACTACAGGCACCCGAAGAAATAAGGGGTTGTTAGTGAAGACAAGGTTCGACTAACTTCTGATACCATATAAAATGGTCTATTATTTAACGTATGTTTTCTTTATTTTAGGTAGCTAAGTAGGTTAAATTATTTATATTTTATGTGTTTTGTCTAAGTTTATATGTTGTTTGTATTTCAGGTAAAATTGGTTCTAAAAGGAAGAGGAAACAATTGAAGAAGAAAGCCAAAGCATGAGTCGTGAAGAACATCTGACTCGTGATAAAGAGGAACAAGAGGAGCACGACTTGTGAAGTCCATCCGACTCATTACAGAAGCTAGAGGGACACGACTCGTGATGTTTGTCCGAGTCAATCCAGGCAATAGTTCTGAAACAATGCAATCTTTCATCTCACCTGTTCTCAACCACTAAGTCTTTTCATCAGGCCTTTTTATGGCAACGTTTCACCATCATACCTATTCTAAAGAGGCATAATTAGGGGTGCCAATTTCTCTATAAATAGGGACCAAAATACAGTTGTAAAAAGAGTTTTTTTTTTAAAGATGGACTATTGATATGCATAGTTGTTAGATAGAGATATTTACTTAGTTTATGATGACAATGAAACAAAGCCAAAGGAATAAGAGATATATCAGAAGGTTTAATTAGAAAGTACAATTCTAGGATGTTTATTTTTCCTCTAATTCTCTTGTTTGATTTTAATTCAAGTATGTATTTTGGCTAGTTTCCTTTGCACATTAGAAATGTGAAGTGACATTTGTTTAAGATCAAGTTTATGTTTATTATAAATGAAGTATGATTTAAATCCATTTGTGTGGTTTTTTTTTTTTTTGCTATGTATGATTGATCACCATATTTAGATGTTAGTCAATTGATTTGCAATGAGAATTGGAATTTATTGATGGAAAGACAAATAAATTTACTTAAAGTGTTGAATTAACTTAGAGAAAAGAAATTCTCTTTGAGGGATTAAAGAATTAACATTGAACTTCATAATTTTTGTTTATCTCTATAATGACATAAGAGTTCTTATAGACTCTAAAAACAAACATCTTTAATGATAATGAGAATTTCTTTAAAAAATCTTTGGTTAATTTCTCCAATCACTTCAATTATAAAATTACTTTTATTTGTACTTAAATGAATCATTCTTTCTATTTCTATGTATATTTATACTATTTACTAAGTCATATTTAATCTAATTTGATTCAATCTATGTATATTAGTTTAGATATTGACTAAGTACTTAATATTTATTATTTCATACCTATCCATCTACTTTTTATGATTTCAATACAAGATTTGCCTCGTTCCCTTTGGAACGATCCCCTACTCATTTTATACTCAGTCTAGAAGGACTAAGGGTAATAAATCCCCTATTAAATTTTGGCGCCATTGCCAGTAAATGGCTTAATTGAATCTTTATTGATTAAAATAAAGATGTGATTGTTTTAGGATTACATATATTAGTTAGTTAGATAGTTACTTATGTTTGCATATGAATTTTTATTGTTTATTTTAATCTTTGTAGAGATACTAAGATTTTTACTAGTCAATTTTAGATTTTATGATTTTGAACTAATAAAAATTTTTCTTATGTGTAGGGAACTTATGAGAAAACAAGAAGAATCTAGACTGAAACTAGAAGAAGAACAAAGGACCAAATTGGAAAAGGATCAAAATAACAAAAATACGGCAAAAAGGAGAACCCTTGGAGGTTTCAAAATAACCAGTTTGGAGGTTTGCAAGGGGAAGATCCTTCTACTCATATTCTTGCATTTCTTAATGTGTGTGCCACTTTCAAAATCAAAGAAGTAACCAATGATGCTATAAGGCTTAGGTTATTTCCATTTTCTTTAAAAGATAAAGTATAGATTTGGCTTACTAGTATCCCAAGTGAGTTAATAACAACTTGGGACCAACTTAAACAAGCTTTTCCCACCCCATAAAATAGAAAAATTAAGAAATCAAATATCTACTTTTAAGCAATTACGAAATGAGACCATTTATTCCTCTTGAAAATGATTTAAAGAACTCTAAAGGCAATGTCCTCATCATGGCTTGCCAGATTGGATGATTCCTTAAATTTTTTATAATAGCTTAATGGAAAAGAATAGAAATATTGTAAATGATGCCTTAGGTGGGAAGTGCTTTGAGAAAACAACCAAGGAAGCAAAAACTTTGTTGGAAGAATTGGCTTCACAAGGTTACATAAGAGAAGAATCAACAATGGCTATAGTTGAAGGACTTTTGGAGTTAGATTTCATCAACTTATTGATAACTAAGGTTGAGGGATTGACTAAATTGGTAAGTAATTCTCAATCTAGTAGTGAAAATCTGAGTTGAGTTTTGTGAGAAATGTGGTGGATCTTATTTATATGGTCATTGTAATGAAAATTTCAATGAGGATGTGAAGTTTTTCCAAGGTAATTATAATCAAAGGTTGGGTCAAAACTTAAATTACTATAATCCTCAATGGATAAAATATCCTAGTTTCTCTTGGTCCAATCCAAATGCCCAATTGAACCCCCCAAATAACCCTGCCATCAAAATACCGAACCTAGCTGCTTTCCCTATTAAAGCCCGTTTTAACCCCCAACAACCCAAATCTCATCTTAAAAATTTGATGGAACAGTTTGTTAATCATCAAATGACTACCAATAAACAAAATGAGGATCAAATTAAGCAATTAAATACAAAGACTGACCAACTTGTTACCCACAACAAAATTCTCGAAACCCAATTAGCTCAACAAGCTAGTTCTAATCCTAAACCAATAGGCAAACTCCCTAGCCAACAAGAATTTTTGCCACAAGAGTCTTTCCAATCTATTATGTTAACAAGTGGGAAGAAGCTTGAGAGTAATATTGAGGTAAAAAGGATAAAGTTGTGGATGATGATCATGTTATTGAGGTTGAAGAAAATAATAATTTGGAGATGTACTCTAATGAATATAAGGGAAAGGTAGTAACATTTAAGGAAGATAACCCTAAGGTTAATTTGAATATTTTGCCTTTTTCTCAAAGATTTATTAGACATAATCTTGACAAGAAATTTGGAAATTTTTTGAATTATTTAAAAGATCTTACTATAACCATACTCTTTTGTTGATGCCATTAAGGACATGCCTTCATAGGCAAAATTTTTGAAAGAAATTATCAGTCATAAAGGTAAGCTTGAAGAGTATGGATATAATTCATTAGTAGAAGAGTCTAAAGCATTGTATTCTAATTATTCGCCTAAACTAAAGGATCCTGGTTGCTTTATGAATCCTTGTGTGATAGGTGGATCTCACTTTGATAAGGCATTATGTGATATGGGTGCTAGCGTAAGTCTTATGCCATATTCCATATATAAGAGGCTTGATTTGGGTGAATTGAAACCTACCACTATTTGTTTATCTATGGCAAATAAATCTATTTCACATCCTATAGGCATACTTGAAAATGTCCCTATCAAAGTAGGTAAATTTATTATACTTGCTGATTTTGTGATTCTTGATATGGAGAAAGATCCAAAAATTCTTATTTTTTTTGGTAAAATTTTCCTCATTACAGCTGGGGCTATTATTGATATGAAAAAAGGGAAACTATCTCTTGAAGTTAATGGTGAAATAATTGAATTTGATATATTTAAAAATGGTTAAATCATCACTTATAGAAGTGGTAAACAGGATTGATGCACATGATATTATTGATGAATGCATTAATGATGTAATTCATGATTTCATTAGCCAAAATCCTAATATACCACTAAAGAAAATTCAAAAACAACAACAAAAATTATTGATTTTCCGTTGCTAATCAAAATTAGCAACAGAAATATTCGGTTGCAAATTTGACAATTGGTATTTTTAGCAATTGAAATTGATTTCGGTTGCTAAATTTAGCAATGAAAATTATTTCCATTGTTAAATTCACCCACCAATAAAAAAAAATCATGACAGTATAGTTCGTCACTAAAAAATTATTATAGATTTTTAATTAATTTACAGCTTAACAAAGGGAGAGACACAAAGCATACAACTTCATTCCTCTATTAAAACATTATATTCATAAAGCATAAATGAAGTAATAGGTACTAAATAAACAGCAAAGTGAAGAGAAAATAACACAAAGTTATGGAGATGGAGGCCAACCATATAATCCAACATCCTTAATTCCTTTATAAAACCTCAGACCAAGCTCATCTAGTCCTTGTTCATTATCCCACATCTCATCATCATAATCTTCCATGTCACCTGAAAACAAACATAAGTAATGCATTAGGCAAAGTATTCAAAAGAAACAAATGAATTCTTACATAAATCACTTTTATAAAGAGAATCGATTTAAGGTGCAAGAGTAACCAAATACAGATTTTGATCTCTTAGTCAAAATTCTTGATGCTTGCCAAGCTAACTCAATAATGAAACTCGACATTTGCCAGCATTTTAAAAAGTACTATCTCAAATAATACATAAGTAACCAATTTCATTTTGTAATATATCTCAAATCAAATATAAACAACCTATTTCATTTTGTAATAACAAATTAAAACAGCTAAGACATAATATTCCCCCATATATAATGAAACAAGCAAGCTTAACCTTAAAATTTAATGGCCAAAAAGTCTTACTTGTGTATAGATTACGTAACATTAAGCAAGAAACAAAAATAAACTTAATTATTTTTTTCTATAGATGATGACAAAAATAAAACTGATATATCCATGGAAATGATCATTCAGAATGACAATAGCAGTGGTGGATTATATCCATATAATCCACAGAGTTAATGACAGTCCAATAATCTGTTATTTCTGTAACTCCTTATTAATTAATGCACACTTACTCACAACTATTGGATGAGCTGCAACTTCTCCCTTTAATCTAGTAATTTCCCATTCCCATATCATTAGATTTAGGCCGGCAAGCATCAAATGAGAATGTTTTGAATCCTATCAATAGTACTCATGCTTGGCAACTTTTCAAGACCAAGTGGCTCATGCATCCCTAACCTGTTAATATTGAACTACCCATTGCTCATTCCAACTAGATAATATTGGAAGTCTTTAAATCAAACAAATATATAAATAGAAGATTAGACATAAAAAAAATTGAACTAAAACTAAGTAAACATGAACTGAACTTAAAGATTGCATATGTAAGAGAACTAAAGCAGCTACCAAAATTCTGATAAAAGATCGTAAAATCAAAAACCCAACAGCGTGAAATCATCAAAGGTTATATAATAACACAAAAAGATTTTGCAAGAACATGAAAAAAGAAATGAACCGTATGTAATTAAGATACATAAATAAACACAAGGCATATGCTTTACCCTGTATGTATAATCCAAGGATAGAAAGAGAAAAAAATTAAAAAAAAAAGAAAGGAGAAAGGAGATGGATTTGGATAGAGCAATGGAAATCAAGAAATGAATATAAGATAGAAAATATAGAAAAGAAAAACCCAAAAGGGGTTTGCAAAAGTAAATTATGAATTGGTCTTCAAAGATCTTCTCTTTAATAAAAAAAATAGCTATTTTTATTAATTAATTAATTTTTTAATATTAATAATTAAAAAATAATTGCGATTTGTTGTTATTGTGATTTTATAGTTGGTCTGTTGTTGCTTAGAAACATCGGATGACATAGTGCTCACCAGCTATCTGTAATTAGCAATAAAATCTCGTGAGTTTTAGCAACTTATAGATTATTATTTAGTTAAATCAAGACTATATATTACCATAAAACTATATACATGGAAGCAAATATTCCAATATACCCTAAAGTGTACTAATATTAGTAGAGCAAAAGAGCATGACCCAGTGATAGAGGTCTGTCCTGTATGAGCCAAAAAACTTCCACCTTTAGAGTTGCAACACTAATATAACCTCACTAGATTTCATGCTTATATAAAATTAAAATGTGAAGAAGATATAAATCACCCTGCTATTCGCCCATATGTATTTAATTACATTCAATAAAAATAATAGCTATCATAAGGAGTAAAAATAATAGCTACAAATAAAAAAGATAGAATTAAATACCAACAACATACATAAAATTAAATTATTCCACATTATTTTATTTTTATACATAAAATTAAAAGATAAAAATACTAAAAATCATATAGTCCCTTTGCAAGTATTATTATTATTTAACTTTGCAGTGATGTATAAAAAAACAAAAAATCTATGTTCATCCCATCAGCCTATAGAATGGAATAAATAAGTACCTATCAATCCCCTCTATAAAGCCTTTAGTAAAGCAACTTGGTTTTGTCTTCTTGATAGCAACATCAGACCTTTTATATTTTCCATGGTAAACTATTCCATATGTGCGTGAGCTGAGTTCTTTTACATACTCTAGACCTAAATTTTTAATAGTTTGCAGAACAAAAAAGATAACAGTTATTAGAGTTTCACTCATTAATTATAAAGATATAAGATATAGAGATTATAAAATTGTTAACAAACTACCTACAATTCTCTAGTAGATAAATGAGTATAA
>JBBPFJ010000092.1:394370-482071 GCA_037975025.1 Excoecaria agallocha | reverse complement strand
AACTAATGCATCATCACTAATATCCATCACATTATCAATATCAATAAGAAACACTAGCATTATAATAGACCATTAACTCAGTTACACTATTAATAATAAAACATTTATCATTATTTGTAACACCCTTATACCCTGTCTGGTAAACAAATCGGATACAGATGTCATAAACCGGTCTTTAATCTGTATATCATTAAATCAATATAATTTATACTTAAATTATCAACTTCTAAATTCTTTACTCCAAATTTTACTAAAAATTTTGATAGAACCTCCCCTAAATATTCACAGCCTCCTGTAGACAAAAATACAAAGACAACACTTCTAAAATCGATCATTGAGTTCCACAACCTCAATCAAACTCCTACATAAAATATTTTCATCCTCCTCAATAATAATTAAGCTAATCTACTTGTCACTATATCACTATTTCAATACTCAAATATTTTGTTCTGAATAATGTTTACACAAAATATTATTACATGTTTAAGCTAATATCACAATATTGAATCTCAACTAGAAACTTATAAATTACACTTAAATTATACAATCTTAACACCTGTGTACATGCCAAAGTTTCAAAATACATAAATAATATAAATAATTTGCTCCGTGTCCTTAATCACCCACAATTCTGACTGCAGCAACCTATAAAAGTTTCCTCGTTGACATTAAGAATACTAAACATTGGTTCAACCTATGCTCGAAAAGAAAAATCATGCGCTAAGCTAAAAGCTTAGTGATGACTACCAAATTTATTTTACAAATGATATATTATACAAAGTATTAACATTTTCAAACACATTTACCAATTTATAAGATCTATATAGATTATAAATTCCAAGTTATGATGCATACAAATATCAAGTAGACAGAAGAATATGATTTCTTTTGTAATTTCATACCCTGAGATATATATATTTTATTACAAAAAATGTTCGATTTAATCCTACCTTTCGAACTCAACGGACTATTTAATAATTAATTTTACCCTTATCTAGTTTATAATCCATAAAACAAAATTTGTGCAATAATATTTAATTATTCTTACCTCAGTCCATGGGTTTTGTATTATACATTCTATTATAATTGGTATCAAAGTATATGCACACATAACATACTTTAATAAATACTTATTTTCAACTTAAACATCCTAACATATATAAATTCCATACATCTAGTTTGCGAATTACACATATTATTGCCTCAAATAATGCTTCATAATTTAATTATATCGAATTATCAGAAACAAGTGAACAAGCTTTCTTAACTTACACTCCTACATATATATATATATATATATATATATATATATATATATATATATATATATATATATATATATATATATATGTGTATGTTTACGTTTTATTTCTTATATCATTTAATACTCAGGTAAGTCATCAATCATAATGTCATATTGATACTCCCATACGATTCACAAATCTTAATTGTTTACCTAAATTTTTGATTATAACCTTCACATATTCGTTACATTATACAGTATAAGGCATTTTCATAATTCACTTTAATATGTATGCTACACGTATTATTTCCTGACGTTGAGAAGTTTTTAATTATATTTATACTTAACATAATTACTCAATGCGTGACTTTTAATGTTTTAACTAAATTAATTGATCTCATTTCTCCCTTTATTTCACTTTAACCCTGTATTTATAACATTTTTAAATACTGTAATTATCCTTTTTACTTTGTTTACACAAATAATTTATGATTATACCCCTAGTTGTCGATAGTAGGAAACCATGAACTGGATAAGTGAATGAGCAAATCCAATAAGTGGGAGTGTCTATACCACTAGGGGGTATGCGGCTGCTCCAGTAAATGGGAGTAGCACATTAAGCTGGCAAACATTATAACCATTCTTTCTTAGTATAGTAGCACATAGTAAACAAAACAGAACACTACGAGGTAAGCTCCCCTATGGCTAGCCATATTATCCTAAAGTCCTAGATCACCCACCGACACTAAGGGCATTAATTCAAATTCACATTATATAACATTTTTCTCATTTTTCTCATACCATCATCAATTACCCATCATATTGATATATCATCACATGGTCATTCCATGGTCATTCCATGTCTAGAAAAATTAATTACTTTATGCCATTATAATCACACATGGTGTTCAGCCATTAAGGGAAGTCTTACTTATATAATCTTTTATTCCTTTATTAACATGTCATCTCTACGCTTAAATAATTAAACCCAAGCATTTACGCATATATGTACAATATCTCTCATTTAGCACCTGCAATAAGTTTGTGATTATTTAACATTTTCATTCGTAATTAGGATTTCTTTATTTTACAAGCATGCCATTTACTATCTAAGGTTCCGTAGCGATCCATCTGATGTTTCTTTAGACTCAGTTTATTGTTGAATAATGGATTTATCCTTAATCTCCTCATTCCAGTTATTCACCTAAATTCTTAATCATATTTGTGTGCTACTCATATATTTTATTCAACCATTTTAGATCAACATTTAATATGAACTATTAAAATAAATTCAAGATTTCAGACAACCAGTAAGCACATAACCTTATATTCTATCTGAGAAAAGTCACGTACCTTTTTGTAGCCATAAGTTAAAATATAAAGATACTAGATCAATATATACCCAAGCATACTTTTTCAATAGACAGCATAATAAAGTAGATAATTATCTTAATTCCAAAGTTATGCAGGTAATTTTAAACGAATATTGGTACTTTTCATTATTATTTTATTTATTTATGAGACCTTAAAAATATGAATTTTATAGATATGTGTGTGTGTATATTTGCTCCTAGTTTATACCTCAATTAAATCTTTAACTTATCGAGTGTATTTCCATTATACTTGTCAGTCAAACAAATTTAATTTACTTATTACAAACCAAAATTTCAATATATATATATATATATATATATATATATATATATATATATGAAAATTCGGTTATCTTAATTAGCAAATGACAAATAAAAAATTTCCCAATTTACACCTCATTATTTCATCAAAATTCTTAATTGTACCTATTGAGTTTATATCCTTATTAGAGATAAAAATTTAGTCGACCACTTGAATTTCTAAAACCACAACTAACAGTCATAGCCAATTCCTTAAACCAATCAAGAATTCTACCTTGGACATACTCACATTGTAGTTTCTAACCATATTCTCTCATGACCTAATTAACATTAGCAGTAGTATGTTATCAATTCATCCATACGATATCGTATACCTTAACAAATAAATATTGCCTGGCTCAACCATATAAAACCATCAATATATATCTATATCACATGAATAACATATAATGCACTTCCTATAAATTGATTAAACGTGTTTTGAGAATAACTACATACCAATAAGCTTGCAGTAAAATCTACTTCATACAACTAGCATTTTATACAATTAAAATAGGCAACAATGTATATCAATGCAATTCCTTTTTATAGTAAATGGTCATTATTAACAAAAGCATTTAAATTAGAAATGAATTTCAAATGGGCAAGGCTCAACTAACTAGAAAATTTCACAAAGCGATTCGCATAGCAACAGACATTTGAAAATATATAAGATTAAATGATTTTAACTAAGTTCAGAATTAATTTAAATAAACTCTTGGAAATGAACTTGGTAGTCATATACCGAATAAGATGGTATTTTCTACTTTTTTCTTCATTTTTGTTCACTGATATGCTCATCGGAGGCTCACCGAAGGCTCGCCAGAACTTCGTCAAAGCTACATCAACACTGCCATTGTGAAGCTAAGATTTTCGAGGATTTATTGTCAAGGGTTACACGCCGTAAGAAGCTACCGGTGTGGTTGGGATCTACACCAGACCAACTCGCCACACCCATTTTCGATCAGCTCATCGTCAGCACTTGGAGTCGGACAGAGGGTACCAGAGTGAACACCTCAGCTTCGGGAACTCATCGGCGTAAATGATGTCGACATCAGCCATCACAGTTCACTGGAATGAAGGGAGAAAGCTTGGAAGAAGGGAGAGAAAATTTGGGAAGGAGAAGACTCATATCGACATCATTGATAACGGGAGTTGAATGGCCACAAGCACAACACTTAGGCTGACGATGAGAGCCAACGATGGCACATGCATTGCCAGCAAAGGCATCGGTTGTCGTGGGCAGTGCCTCACCTGCATTTCCCTCTTTTATTTTTTTTCTTTATTTTAACGATTTTTATGGCCCCTTCTTTTTTACGATTTTTTTTATAAACTTATGGCCACAAAATCTCAATCACTTGGTCTCGAAATTTCTAGGGACATCACTTTTGTTTTTATTACACTATTATTATTATTATTATTATTATTATTATTATTATTATTATTATTATATACTTAATTTATGTTAATTGTGATTTGTAAATTAAAATATATTTTAATTTAACACCACTAATTCAAAATTCTATAAATAATTGCTTAGCCATCCTAAATCCTGGATAAAATTATATCCCTGCTCACTTAAATCAAAATATTATTCATAAATTAGAAAATGTTTTCGGTTGACTCAGAGTTGGGATGCTACATTATTATTCAATTAGAACATCTTTATTTCCTGAATTCCAATTAATGATGGATAATGGGAAACACTAGATACTGGCAAGTGGTATTATACACTAGATATAAAGGAAAAATTATAGTTTTAACATATAGGTATAGATATTTTTATTATTTTCTAATCATTTGATTAAATATTTATTTCTATTAATCATATATTTAATATTTTTTACTATAATATAATAATCTGAAAATGAAGGTAAATTTAAATTTTCTACTGCTATAATATTTTCTTCTAATTTAGCTATTCTAGGTATAAGTATTTTTAATTCTTCCCTTAATTTATTTATTAATCTATCTATATTTTTAAATTTTTTAAATAATTTTCATGTTATTATCCTAAAGGTATTTTGCTAAGCATGATATTTAATCTATTTATTAAATACTCATTACGCATTATCATTTTATCATCAAGTTTTATTAATTCATTCCATCCTGAAACAGGATATGGAATTAATTTTTCTATAACAATTACTTCTTGTATTAATTTTTCCTTTCTAGATTTTATCAATTATATTTCTAGATTAAATTATCTTTTAGATTATTAATTCATTTATATGTTCTTTTAGTATTATCCATTTTTAAAGGTTTGATATTACATGTTCTTTTAGTATTATCCATTTTTAAAGGTTTGATATTACCTTAAAAATTTTAAAGTTAAATTTATTAACTTTATATGATGATTAAAATCTCTAAAATCACACATATTATTTTCATGTAAAATATGATGATAACTTATCAGATAACCTTTAATTTAGATATTTGATCATTAAATTCGCAAATTTTTTGTTTAACAGTTAAATTTTTTTCATATCATTCTAAAAGTTTTTTCCTTTTTTGTTCTCTATCCATTATTTAAAATATTCTATAGATCAAGAAAATGATATGCAGGAATACTTGGAATAAAATTAATTAAAATATTAATTAAATTCATTTTCTTATGAAAATCTTGACAACGACAAAATTAATCTAAATGAAAATTTTCATGCATTTCAATTAAATATTCTTTGAAACTAATTAATTCTCTCTTAAAAAATATATATCTTTATCATTATCAAAATCAATAGAACATAAACCATTTAAAAATTTATCTATACAACAAGACATAATTAAAACGAAATACCTGATAAAATATAATATAATGATAATTTACAAGTAGGAGTTTCTGATGAGCTTATAGGAGTACATGTACAAGCTTTTGAAAATATAACTTGTAGATCTAAGGTTTTGTTACAAAGGGAAGTAGAAATTACAAAGAGTTTTTTTATTCTTCTCTCTAATTTTGAATTTGAAGTGTTGGTTGCTCGCGAGAGTTCTCCTCTGCATCTGATGAGAATGTCTTATTATAAACAAAATACTTAAGTTGAAGATAAGGTCAGTTGCTACTTCGAATCTGCTGAAGATAAGAATTCATATATTTTTTATAAGGTTGAATAGTGGTATATGTCGAATATCTTTAGTTATTACTTTGGCTTTTACTATTGATCTTTTGAAAAAAAATGTATCTTAAAATGATGATTTTTTTTTTATCTTTTATTGAAAAATGAAATATGTAATAATGGTTTGCTTTTTCAAATATTAATAGATGTTGGGAGATAAGGAATTACTAGAGATAACTATTGAAAACTTTAAGATTTTTAATATTTTGACATTTTGACTTTTTTTTTATCTTTTTTCCTTTTTTTTTTTGCATTTTCATGTTTATTTTCATTTAAATTTTACAATTAAATATTTGTATAAGGGTTTTGAGAATCTTCAAATGTATGATGGGGAGGAGGAGTACTACTTTTTGATGAATTTTCTCTTTAGTCGAATTTCGGTAGATAATTGAATTGAATTCATCTTCGAAAGGTGATAATGATAATAAATTAACAATAAAATTTTTATCTGTAATGAATGATCGAATGATTTAATGACGAGGATGTAGAAGTTTTTTGTTAAAAATAGTTGATAATTACTTGAATATCTGCCTTTTTGACTTTAAAACTATCCCAACATTTTATCTTAAACTATCTATAAATAATAGGTAATTGATTAACCGATTTAGAAATGTGATATGTGCACGAAAAAATTCATGAAACTTTGAACATTGCACAATATTTTAAAAGATTATCTGGAGCACCTGGCTGGCAGTAAGTTGAAAATTTAATAAAAGCTTCTCTAATTTGAAATGGAGCTGCATCAACTATTAATCCAAAGTAACTGAACTATCTGATGAACCAATTTGGAAGAACACCACCGAATTTATGTGAAAAGTAAAAGAACCATGAATGTTGAAAATTTCTTAAGTAGAATGCTCTGTACCAAGCTTCTTAATAATCGTAGTAACTATATGCTAACTTTGGAGGATACCCTGATAGAGTTTTCAATAGAAACAACCTAGAATCCCATTCTGATTGAGTAATAACATGGACAATTTTAACTTTACTATAAGTAATTCTATTTTTCTCTCTTTTATTATAGTTATGTTCTATTTCTACAGATTCAGTATCTACTAATATAGCTTCATGATATTCTCTTGATTTACTTTGATCTTCCTCATGAAAATGCCAACTATTAGGAAAAATATAATCAATCAACCTATAAAATCTTTGATTCTCTAATATACTAATTTCTTCTGGTTCTAAAACTTTAATAAATAACTTTTTCTGATTCAAAAAATAAAAATAAGTACTTTTTGTAATACCCCTAATGGTACCTTAAGAGGGGTAGATGATCATTTCACATGAGACAGAGGTTGATTATGTGATTAATTAAGGGAAATTATAAATTAGGGATTTAATTGAAAAGCTAAAGTAAAAGTTTAGAGGTAGAAATGTAATAAGTGAAAGGTTAGATATTAAAGTAAGAAACATAAATATAAAGAGAGATCAAAATTAAATTTGCCAAAATTTTTATTTATCAACCAATAGAAATTAGGCATATGGGAAGCTAGGAATGAGAGAAGAAAATTTGATTTTTCTTCTTGGGTGGCCGGCCATTCTTGGCCAACAATTCCTTTGTTTTTGTTCTTTTTCTCTTATTCTCTTCTTTAGTGTTTTTTCTCTTCTCCTCAAATTCTATGAAAATAAAATGACTCTCCAAAGAAGGTAAAGGCTGTAGATGGTAGAGAGAAGGATTTTTTTACAGCAACTTAAGGCTAGGAACAAGAAGAGATGAAGAGCAAAGATAGAGAGGATGAAGGGGAAAGATAAGGAAGAGAGAGAGAGATTGGTGGAGCTTGTTAAGGTATGGGAACTTAACCTTACTTGTGTGTGTGTTTATTACATATATGATGCAATAATAGTAATATATGATGTTATAGTAAGTGAATATCATGAAAAATTGAGGTTATACTTGATTGAAAACCGAAATAGGAAGTTTTGTTAAAGATAGGGAAAAACTGTTTTTAGAATTCAAAGGACCAGTCATCACTATTTTAATGATATCTTGAGTTATAGTGATTGTAATTGAGAAATTCTAGTTGAATATGAAACTAGACTCACAAATCTTCATTTCATATGTAGAACATGAAATCTGAATCAATTGGTATGATAGAGAAAAATAGGCTTGAATTCGGGTTTTGACTGCTGCCTTTGTTATTGGGACCAGTCCGTGGTTTTTAGTAAATATCTTGAGATTTAAGGCTCCGATTGGGTTGATTTTTGATTTTCTAAAAACTAACTTTGTAGAAGGAAATTTTCCCTAAAAGTGACATTTTATAGGTTAAAAATGGTATAGAAATCGAGATAGAAAATCTGTCTCTGGGCGATTTGGGCCTCATGGTTACTAGGTTTTTCATAGTAACCGTGAGGTACCCCAGTTTTAAGTCCAGAGCTAAAATCCACTCTACCTCACGGTTACTAAACTTTTCATAGTAACCATGACCCCTTTAAAAAGTATAAAACACGGTTATTATTCATCCGATGATGTCCGTGAGGTAGTCTGGCATAGTCCAGACCCGAAAGTATAACTAGGTCACAATTATCATGAATTTGGTAGTAATCATGACCCCTATGTCCTGTCTTGGGCCATGGTTACCATGAATTGGTAGAAACCGTGACCCTCCTTCATAAGTTAAAACTTAAAAGTTAAGACCCCATTTGTGGTATAAGATTAAATACTCTTTTCCTCAATCTTATAGTTCACCTTAAATATGACATATATGATAGTGAACAACCATAAGCATATGAAATGTATAAGCAACATAAGGGTAAAGTTATAGTAATTGATGCATGGAAATTTTTACTTGAATACGATTAAATTATACTAATTATCTATATGTACTATGATTGTGACATGATAGTTAAAGAACATTATTCTATTGTTTGATTTATCATACTATATGATGAACTGTATACTATGAATCAAAGGATATATGAGATGTGAACTGAATAAGTGCCTACATTTAGAACTTGGTGGTGGATAGATAGGCATGCCTATAGGGTTATAGTCGTAGCTGCTACAGGTTTGACCCCGTTTGGGTCTTTATTTGTCCCCGTTTAGGACTACAGGCTTGACCCCGATTGGGTCCACAGGTTTGATACCTTCGGGTATCCACAGTAATAATACCTTCGGGTATTTATATATATTTGATACCTACGGGTATCCACAACACCTGTTATTCACGCCCATAGGGCTTTAGTAGGCATTTCACAGTATGAAATGAACAGTATATATATATATATTGACAAAGATTTGACTAGTTTATTATGATCTATCCTTATACAGTAACGTTATAATATTAAATATGCTATGTGAGTTATATTATAACTCTTGCATGTTAATTATAATATCTTGACATTATTATTATTTATTGTGTGCTTAGAAATAATTACTGTGAGTGGTTGGTTATACATGTATTGTTCTCCACTAAGCTTTATAGCATAGTACGGGTGTTTATTCGTGTAGGCTCAAGATATATTGTTGCTTTAGGGACAAGGCCAACACCAGCTAGGAAGAGTAGTTAGAATGTTTAAATTGTACTATTTTCTCTTTTTGATTGTGTAAATCTTATAATATAATGTAATGAATATGTTCTATAACTATTAACTCAAAATATGTTTACGATGTAACAGAGTATATGTTTATGCAACTTGTTATAGTGTATAAATTATAAAGTCAAAAAAGAACTAATTATGTGAGAGAAGAACATATTATGTTTATTGTATGTATTGTTTATTAAAATATTAAGATAAGTAATAGTAATCCGGATAACCTAGTATGGTCCTTACACTTTTAATTTTGGATATAGATGGAGAATGTATAATAGGAGAAGAGGGAAAAGAAGGAAAAGCTAGAGCTGATGAATAGGGTCAAGGAGGTGCACAAGGAGAAAATGTTTGAGGTTTGTGGAGTGGAGGAAATAATGGTGATTGAGGATAAAAAGGTCTAGATATAATTCTAATGGGAGAAGGTGTAAGTGGAGAATTTTGCTGATAATTTCCCGATGATAATGAAGCTTTTGATAGAACTGTCATACCCTAATACCGAATTCCATCCAAAACATATATCATGCTTTCAGTAATCATAACTCACACCAATCATTCATCCACATATCATCATGTACATATATGGTGCATGCATATTTCAATAATTAAATTGGAAGGTCATGCAAAACAATCATAATGTGGCAATCATACATTAGCCACCATAACCTGGAGGCGTAAGCAGGCATAGCAATTTAAGTTAAGGTTTACAGTCCTCTATATTACATTTCCCCCACTGAAGCATAACAAAATACAAAACTAGACCAAAAAGGAACTATCCACAAAATATTCTACATCTAATAGTCTGAACTCACTCTTGTTGGCCAACCAATGCAAAAATTAAGTCCTTGAATGACCACCAGCCAAACCTACATGGATGTAAAACAACCGTGCTAAGCTATAAAGCTGAGCGGGGAGATAACATACAAAATAATAATATCGACCAACAGCTTCAATTGAATATAAGTATATACACATAACATTTTAATAAGAGCATTAAAATACTTGTGTCATGAGTTCGTCTTAAACTGACAATATAGCCAAAAGAAATGACGATAAAATATGGTAATCAATCATTCACATGCTTACATTATACAGATGAAGAAATTGATACCAACATTTCTCATTTTAACATTTCTCATAAACTTAATAACCTGCCTAAGTACTAGTTCAAAAGGGGTGGATAATAGGAGCAATGGATATATGAAGATATCAAATAATGGATATCGCGAGGATATCAAACAATGGACCTAAGGGATCGAACTATGGTTCCATTAAAGAAACAAACAATGGACCCAAACGGGGTTAACTATGGTAGCTGCATCTAT
This sequence comes from Excoecaria agallocha, assembly GCA_037975025.1. NCBI lineage: Eukaryota > Viridiplantae > Streptophyta > Magnoliopsida > Malpighiales > Euphorbiaceae > Excoecaria > Excoecaria agallocha. The sequence continues at coordinate 471,186 of JBBPFJ010000092.1, read as the reverse complement.
ATCCCTTTAGGCATGCCTATCTAATCCACAATTGAACTAAGACTCGCAGGCTAACCACTTAATTGAGAGAATATTTAATTTATCATATTCCTTCTTATATTACAATATTTCTCAAGCCACAATTCACAATTAAATTTACATTCCATACACATGTGAGGGTACCAATAATTGTCATCTCAACTTATAGCTGTTATACCACATATTCAATTTCGTTAAAGGGCAATTTTCATCACACCCCGCATAAGCATGCATATTCTCATAGTAATTTCATGCAATCATAACATTACTATCATTATGGTCACATATCGAAGTAAGATGTAATTAACCTTTCCTGATAAACTTACCATGATCACTTTACCTTAATTATTATGGATTGACAGTAAAAACATAACATAAAAAAATCACATATTACCTTTAGTGAACATACCCACTAAATATGCCCATTCGTTGTCTTAAAAGGGTTAATTATCTTTATAAAGAGTGTTGGCTTGATTAATCTTTTCATGTGGAAATGTTTTGTTAGATGATTTAATTAAATATGCCAAACAAGTAAGTGAAGAGTAATGAAATGAGCTAAATAGTATTTTCCTTCATTAAGGTTTTGACTAAAAATGGGATGTAAGAAGTATTTTGGCTCATGAGGGTATGGGGGACTCGTGAATATATAATGTCACGATTCGTGAAGAGGTTCATGAGTCGGCAGCCAGGGGTAAACTTCATGAGCCGTGAAGAATTTCACGAGTGGTACCGAGGCGACAGATGCATGACTCGTGAATATCCTCATGACACGGCAACACAACCTTCATGAGTCGTGAAGGATTTCACGAGTGATGTAGAGGCAACTGATGCACGACTCCTGAAGATCCTCACGACTCGAACGTCAAGGGAGAGCATTCATGAGTCGTGAAGAAGTTCACGAGTGATACACAGTTAGAAGGTGCACGACTCGGCAATGACGAATACCTCTTGGCCGAATCGGAAAATACAGAATACAAACGATCTAATAAGCCAACAATCTCTCAAAACACATATTAAAGAAAGCCATCATTCATGACTCAACTCGACTCCTGATAAACGTGCCCCATCCCTAGTTTCTAAGGATTCACAATCGTGATTTCCTCACTCCTTCACGATCTCCTTGCCCTTGCCCTTACTTGACTCTGTTATAACAAATCACACACAAAATAATAAATTTCCTTCTTGCTTCACAATATCCTTCAGGAAATAAAAGAGATAAGAGGGAGAAATTCCTCTTACCAAAACCCTAGTTCCAACCCAGAGAAAAAGAAACGAGAGAAAGAGGAAGATAAAGAGAAAGATGGTTTAATTTTGACACTAATAGTGACACTTATCACTAGAGTCATGTGGGAAGACCACCACTTTACTCTTTTAACCTCCATTTTCCATTTCCTTTTCCCAAAATAACCCTTATATCCTTTTTATTCATAAATTCCCTTGAAGTTACCATATTGCCCTTCAACAAGCTTTATTCCAATATGGCTATAACCATAAAATTTTATTTGTATAAATAACATCATACAATTAATCGTATTCCCTACTAGGGTCAAGATTAGGCCCTCACAATTCTCCCCCCTTAAAAGAATTTCGTCCTCAAAATTCATACCTGAGTTAAACAAGTAGGGATATTGGACCTTCATCATGGCTTCTGGTTCCTAAGTTACTTCTTAAATATTATGATGTTGCCAAAGTACCTTGACAAGAGGAACCTGCTTATTTCGCAACTACCTAATTTCCCTAGCCAGAATCTCTTTAGGCTCTTCATTATAGGTAAAATCCGTCTGAACTTGAATGTCTTGTACCTATAGTACATGGGACTCATTTGAACAGTATCTTCAAAGCATAGAAATAGGAAATATGTCATGCAGCTTTGATAATTCTATAAGAAGTGCTAATCTATAGGCAACTGGTCTAACCCTTTGCAGAACTTCATAGGGACCAATGAATCTCGGAGTTAATTTTCATTTCTTTCCAAACCTCAAAACTTTTCTCCAGGGTGAAACTTTTAGAAATACCTTATCCCTAACTGATACTCAACATCCTTTCTTTTCAAATATGCATAAGATCTTTGCCTGTCACTTGCTTCTTTTAATCTCTGTTTAATAATTTGAACTTTTCTTCAGTATCTCTAACTAAATCTGGCCCAATTACCTTGCGTTCAGCTATCTCAGTCCAACATATCGGAGTCTTGCAACTTCGACCATACAAGGCTTCATAAGGAGCCATGCTCAGACTAGTCTGATAACTATTATTATAGGCAAACTCAATCAAGGCTAGGTATTTGTCCCAACTACCGGAGAAATTCAAAACATAACCCCTTAGCATATCTTTCAAGACTTTTATCACCCTTTCTGATTGCCCATTTGTCTGGGGATGAAAAGCTGTACTAAATTTCAATCAGGTTCCCATAAACTTCTGTAAACTCTGCCAGAACCTAAAGGTGAATCTGGGATCTCAATCAGATATTAGCGATACCGGAATACCATAAAGTCGAACTATCTCGTTTATATACAATTCTGCTAACTTTTCCATGGAATAATCCATTCTAACTGGCAAGAAATGAGCTGATTTGGTTAACTTATCCACAGTAACCCACACCGCATTATGCTTTCTCTATGTAGAAGGTAGTCCAGTGACAAAATCCATAGTGATATCTTCCCACTTCCATTAAGGAATTGGAATGGGATGTAACAATTTAGAAGGAAGTTAATGCTCTGCTTTCACTTGCTGACAAGTTAAGCACTTAGAGACATAATCAACCATGTCCTTCTTTATAACCGACCACCAATAACATCATTTAAGATCCTGATACATCTTATTGCACCCAGGATGCATAGTGAATACACTGTCATGAGCTTCATGCAATAAGGTTCTTTTTAATTCTCTGTCATCTGGAACACATAATCTATCCTTGAAGTACAAACCTCCATTTTCTTTGATTGAATACTCGGATTGTTCCCCATCATCCATAGACCGTATAACTCGCTGTACTTTCTCATAATTTTTCTGTGCATCGATCACCACCTGTCTCACACCTGGCTTAGCTCTTAATTGGGCAATTAGAGTATTATCTGAAGTAAACCTCCATCTACCCCGCTGTAACATCGTCGATTGCCATCACTCTTCTGCTTAAAGCATATGCTACGGCATTAGCCTTACTTGAATGGTAGTCCACTATATAATCATAGTCTTTAAACCATTCAAGCCATCTCCGTTGTCTCAAGTTGAGTTCCTTTTGAGTAAGTAGATACTTAAGGCTTTTATGGTCTGTGTATATCCTACATCTTTCACCGTATAAGTAGTGGCGCTAAATCTTTAAGGCAAAAACTACTACTGCCAACTCTAAATCATGTGTTGGATAATTTTATTCATGCGGTTTCAGTTGACGAGATGCATAAGCCACCACTTTACCCTCTTGTATTAAAACACAGCCCAACCCAACTCTAGAGGCATCACTGTACATAGCATACTCCTTTCCAGATACCGGTTGTGTCAAGATTAGAGCTTTGGTTAGCATGCTCTTGATCTGCTCAAAACTTGTCTCACATCAGATAGTCCATTCAAATTTAACATTCTTCCTTAATAGCTTAGTAAGTAGAGATGCCATCACTGAAATCCCTTTCACAAAGCGACGGTAGTAATCGGCCAATCCCAAGAAACTCCTTACCTCAGGTACACTCCGAGGCGGTCTCTAATTGATAATAGCCTCAATCTTTGTTAGGTCAACTCTAATACCTTCAAAGATACCACATGACCAAGGAAGGAAATATCTGTCAACCAGAACTCACATTTGCTTAGTTTTGCAAACAATCGATTCTCCCTTAAAGTTTATAACACAATCTCAAATTCTCAGCATGCTCTTCATCATTTTTAGAATAGACCAAAATATCATCAATAAAAACCACTACAAATTGGTCTAACTATGGTCTAAACACCCTGTTCATCAAATCCATAAATGTGACTGGTGCATTCGTTAACCCAAATGGCATTACTAGAAACTCATAATGTCCATATCCTAAATGCCATCTTTGAAACATCCACATCCCTAACTCGGAGTTGGTAGTACCTCGATCTTAGGTCAATCCTTAAAAACACTCCAGCCCCTTTCAACTGATCGAATAAATCCTCAATTCTGGGTAATGGATACTTATTTTTCACTGTCACTTTATTTAACTGCCGATAGTCAATACACATCCTCATAGAACCATCCTTCTTTTTAACAAATAAAGACCTGTGAACCCTATGGAGATACACTAGGCCTGATAAAACCCTTGTTAAGCAGTTCTTGCAATTGTATCTTCAACTCTTTCAATTCCTTTGGAGCCATTCTGTAAGGGGCTCTTAAACTGGGGTGCTGTGCTAGGCAAAACCTCAATAGATAATTCAACCTCCCTATCAGGGGGAAGACCAGGTAAGTCTTTAGGAAACACATATGAAAATTCACTCACTACTGGTATGTTCTGGAGCTTAACCGTATCCCTTTTTGAATCAAGAACTAGGGCTAGAAATGCTTCACATCCCTTCCTCAAAAATCATCTAGCTTGAATGGCAAATATTACATTGGTCAAAGGTTGTGCCGGAATACTTACCACCATTACCTCATTACCATCTTTATCACTAAGAGTTACGGTCTTAGCCCCACAGTTCACGTAATGCACAATGCTTAGACAACCAGTCCATACCTAAAATAACATCAAATTCTCAAAAAGGCAGTTCGATAAGACCAGCTAAAAATTCTGTTCCTTGTATCAAGATGGGACAGTCAGGGAACATTTTATTCACACATACACTATGCCCTAATGGGCTAGTTACATAGATATCATATTCCAATTGATGCACCTTAGACACACCCCCACCCATACTCTCAAAGGAAACATATGAATGAGTGGATTCCAGGATCAATAAGTGCATGAATATCAGAATCATAAAGTGAGAAAATACCAGTTATTACTTTTGAAGCATCTTGATCCTCTTGTGCCTTCATGGCATAAGCCCACCTCGAAAAAGCTAGTGCCGCTAGTCTATCCACTGACTCAGATACATTACGAGACTGGGATCCATGGAGACCAAAACCACCTCGCCCCTACCTCTACTTCTTGTTCTTGCAGTCGAGTGCATATTTGAAGCTCCTCTGCTACCCTGCTGTGTTGAGTCTTGTGCCCGTGTGGAGAGGTAATTAGCTACATAGTGGTCAGTAGGACCACAATTATAGCATGCTCTCGATTCCTTCCTGCATGAAGCCCAATGTCGCCTGGAACAATGAGGACACGCAGGTGGCTGACCCCCTTTTTGTTTTAATGGGGCATGCTGACTTGGCTTGGATACTGTTGTAGATCCTTGTCCTTTAGTCTTGCTAGTAGGGTGATAATTTCCCTCTGCTGGTTGGAAAATGTTGTGCTCTTTTGAACCTCTTCTCAATTGACCATCCACCATTGGCCCCGCTCCCTTTTCGCTCTCCCTCCATTTTAACTGACTCATGCTTCTCCACCTTTATAGCAGGCATCACTAGTTGAGAAAAGTTCACATTTTGAAGAAATGTAGCCCTTATCAATCTCTCCCTAATCTGGTGATTCAACCCATCCTCAAATTGTCTACTCTTGAAGGCATCTGTTAACATCTCTTTGGGAACATATTTGCACAACCGACTGAATTCCTTCTCAAACTCTGCCACAGACATAACCCTCTGCTTCAAAGTCAAAAACTATCTCAGCTTCTCCTCTTTATAGGCTTCAGCAACATATTTATTTTTGAATTCAGTTTCAAAGAATTCCCAGGTAAGAGGAGCCGCTAATTGATGTTGTCTGAGTACTAACTTCCACTAATCGTCTGCTAGTCCTTGAAGTAACGATACAACACATGATACCTTATAATGAGCAGGGAATTGGATATCATTTAGAATCCTTTCCAACTTTTCTAACCAGAATTCAGCTTCCTCTGATTGCTCCAAGGTGGTACCAGAAAATTCTTCCCCACCATACTTTCTGACCTCAGAAATTGAGGCCCTATGTGCTGTCATCCTTTGGAGAGAAATTTTTAGCAATGCTTCCCCAGGCATAGTAGTATGAATCTCATTTTGATTTGTTGATGGAGATCTCATATCAGAGGGACCCATAGCGGCTGGTAAATTACTTTTTGCTAATTCCTCGATAGCCTCTCTAGAATCATCCATCTTCGATCTATATGAAAACAAGGACTTACTGCATTAGGCTAACAAGATACAATACTATACCCAAGATTTCTAAACTTCTATTGCCTAGAAAAGGCTAAACTGGGCTCTGATACCACTAATTGTCATACCCTAATACCAACTTCCATCAAAAACATATATCATGCTTTCAGTAATCATAACTCACACCAATCATTCATCCACATATCATCATGGACATATATGGTGCATGCATATTTCAATAATTAAATTGGAAGGTCATGCAAAACAATCATAATGTGGCAATCATACATTAGCCACCACAACCTGAAGGGGTAAGCAATCATAATAATTTAAGTTAAGGTTTATAGTCCTCCATATTACATTTCCCCTACTGAAGCATAACAAAATACAAAACTAGACCAAAAAGGAACTATCCACAAAATATCCTACATCTAATAGTCTGAACTGACTCTTGTTGGCCAACTGATGCAGAAATTAAGTCCTTGAATGACCACTAGCCAAACCTACACGGATGTAAAACAACCATGCTAAGCTATAAAGCTTAGCGGGGAGATAACATACAAAATAATAATATCGACCAATAGCTTCAATTGAATATAAGTATATACACATAGCATTTTAAGAAGAGCATTAAAATACTTGTGTCATGAGTTCGTCTTAAACTGACAATATAGCCAAAAGAAATGACGATAAAACATGGTAATCAATCATTCATATGCTTACATTATACATATGAAGAAATTGATACCAACATTTCTCATTTTAACATTTCTCATAAACTTAATAGCCTGCCTAAGTATTAGTTCAAAAGGGGTGGATAATGGAAGCAATGGATATCTGAAGATATCAAATAATGGATATCGCGAGGATATCAAACAATGGACCTAAGGGGTCGAATTATGGTTCCATTAAAGGAACAAACAATGGACCCAAACGGGGTCAACTATGGCAGCTGCATCTATATCCCTTTAGGCATGCCTATCTAATCCACAACTGAACTAAGACCCGCAGGCTAACCACTTAATTGAGAGAATATTTAATTTATCATATTCCTTCTTATATTACAATATTTCTCAAGCCACAATTCATAATTAAATTTACATTCCATACACATGTGAGGGTACCAATAATTGTCATCTCAACTTATAGCTGTTATACCACATAGTCAATTTCGTTAAAGGACAATTTTCATCACACCCCGCATAAACATGCATATTCTCATAGTAATTTCATGCAATCATAACATTACTATCATTACGGTCACATATCGAAGTAAGATGTAATTAACCTTTCCTGATAAACTTACCATGATCACTTTACCTTAATTATTATGGATTGACAGTAAGAGCATAGCATAAAAAAATCACATATTACCTTTAGTGAACATACCCACTAAATATGTCCATTGGATGTTTTAAAAGGGTTAATTATCTTTATAAAGAGTGTTGGCTTGATTAATCTTTTCATGTGGAAATGTTTTGTTAGATGATTTAATTAAATATGCCAAACAAAGAAGTGAAGAGTAATGAAATGAGCTAAATAGTATTTTCCTTCATTAAGGTTTTGACTAAAAATGGGATGCAAGAAGTATTTTGGCTCATAAGGGTATGTAGGACTCGTGAATATATAATGTCACGACTCGTGAAGAGGTTCACGAGTCGGCAGCCAGGGGGAAACTTCACGAGCCGTGAAGATTTTCACGAGTGGTACCGAGGCAACAGATGCACGATTCGTAAATATCCTCACGACTCGACAACACAACCTTCACGAGTTATAAAGGATTTCATGAGTGATGTAGTGGCAACCGGTGCATGACTCGTGATGATCCTCACGACTCAAACATCAAGGGAGAGCATTCACGAGTCGTGAAGAAGTTCACGAGTGATACATAGCTAGAAGGTGCACGACTCATGAAGATCATCACGACTCGGCAATGACGAATACCTCTTGGCCGAATCGGAAAATACAAAATACAAACGATCTAATAAGCCAACATTCTTTCAAAACACATCTTAAAGAAAGCCATCACTCACGACTCAACTCGACTCCTGATAAACGTGCCCCATCCCTGGTTTTTAAGGATTCACAAACGAACAGTATCCCATACCTGAACACTGTAATTTCCTCACTCCTTCACGATCTCCTTGCCCTTGCCCTTGCTTGACTCTATTATAACAAATCACACACAAAATAATAAATTTCCTTCTTGCTTCACAATATCCTTCAGGAAATAAAAGAGATAAGAGGGAGAAATTCCTCTTACCAATGTTAGAGAGTATGCCCTAGAGCCCATGTAATAGGGATGTTTTTCATATGTATGAAATTTATATTCTTAATAAAAGGCATCATTCATTTATTAATGCTATGTTTGAATACATGAGTTTGTAAATCTTAAATTAATAAATGAAGTCCTAGATATTATAAACATAGTGCAAAGGCAATCATGAAGGTGTTCATGATGTGAGATGTCTATTGCATGCAAATGTCTTAATATCTAAATATCCCTAGTCATAAAATTAACAAGATAGGACATTGTTAATTCGAACAGACTAACACATGTTATGCTTCTTGAATGGTTCAAGCCGTGGTTCTCATAACTGTGATTATGAAAGATAATCAAAGCTAACATGTGGATGCTTATTAGAAGAACAAGTTCATTGGAGACCTGCATAGAGAATCCTCACATGGATATTAAATCTATGTCAGTGAGGAATCTCTTCATAGCGGTTGTGCAAGTATCCTTAGACTTGAGATCACCAAAGTTATCTTAAGTAGCAAGTGGTATACTTTGACTCCATAACTGATTACTTCCAACTGGGAGTGAACATAGTTAGGAGATTGGGTATATCATGACCTACTTGAAGATAGTTGAGTGATTGACAAAGGATTCACCATCCCAGATTTAACAAGGGAAGTTATCTCACATGATTCTATAATTGCCTTGTTCAGAGAATCTCTGGCCAGAGTAATATGCCGAGATGGATGGAGATCCATGAAGGGCATTTTAGGAACAATGGTTAAATTAATAGAACATACATAATTAGATTTATATGAGTTGACAGAAATCCATACTCAGAATCTAATTGAGATAAGAGTGGTGAAAGGAGTAATTGCACGGTAACTGTTTTTATGGAAGGGTACAGTCAAACCACATGACTTTCCTGACATTTGGGTAGTCATGATGCCTAGCTAGAGGCCAATCATGACTTGTATAATGATGTATCAAAAGTATCAATAGGGATTGATAAGATGATTTAAAGGAGTTTAAATCATGTGAGTTTTGAATAGAACTCACAATTACATATTATACTGCCAACATGGACAGGAACCCAATAGGTCACACACATATAGAGAAAAGGGTAAAATGGTAAAATAACAAGGATAATAATATTTGATATTATTATGAAGGTAGAGAAGTGAATAAGATAATAATTAATTAAAGAGTTTAATTAATTATGATCAAATAAAATTGTCAGCGGAACTTTTGAGAAATATTCTGCAAAATTGGACCTAATTTAAATAATGTATTTTATGATTAATTATTATTATCTTATAAGTGTTATAAGACCACTATAAGTGTTATAGGACTGATATAGTAATTAATAGGTCCATTGGAGAAATTATAAAGGGCCAAAGGAATGATGAAGTTGGAGGAAGCCCTCCAGAAGAGGGCCACACGCCAACTCCATACAGAAGGGCTTAGAGGGATTTTTCTTGGACCAAATTAATTTATATATGTTACATAAGTGTTATGGAACTTACATATTTAATTTGGTTGGATTTGGAATCCATTTGGGTATTTAAATTCAATTAGATGCACAAAGGGCCTAGTTTGTGGATTTTGTGCATAGACTTTTATGAAAAGGTTTAAATTGGATTTAATTAAGCCCAAATGATTGTAATTAATTCCAGAGGCCCAATTAATAATTCTCCAGCAATTTTAAAGAGCCCAATCTCATTAAGGAGTTGGAATTTTAACCTAACTATAAAAGGCCAACTAATGAGAATTAGGGTTAAGTGATTAAAACAAAAGGAAAGTCTTTTTCTTTATTCTCTCTCCCTTTTTGCGCCAACTCCAAGCTAGCTTCTTGAAATTTCGGCCAGCCCTAGTTGAATATCAATTTGTTGGTTCAATTTACCCCTCTCTAGTGTGGATTACTCATTGGAGGTGTTCGATTTTGGACACTGTGGTTTGCGACAACCCGGTGCGAAGTAAAATCAACTGTTCAACAAAAATCAAAGGTGATTTTTCTTATTCTCATATAGTTATATTGTGTATTCATGGCAAGATCAGATCTAATGGTTAAAAAATTTTAAAATTTCGCTCATGTATGTGATGCATGTAACCGTTAAATTCCAACATGATATCAGAGCCACGGTTTTGCCATGGATATACAATTCTATTTTTCTGCGGAATAAGTTTTGTTTTGAGTTATTTATTTCATGAACTTTAAAATATTAGATTTGATTGTTCATGAATGAGAAATATTGATTTCTGGTTGTATGTGTGATCAAATAAATTTGGTGGAAACAAAAACGAAATTTTGAATGATTGTAATTAGGGTTTGGCGTGAAACCCATTAGGTTTTGGCGTGAAACCCTAGGTGATTTAAGGGGGCTGTTCTAATTTAATTTCTTATGGATCCATTAAAACATCATTTAGATGATATTTTATGTGTTTAATATGTGATATTAAGCCGTAGGATCAAACGGAATTAAAATCGAATAAGTTTTGCATGAAAACTAGTTTAGTCGAAAAGTTCGATAAATTGGTGTTCTTCGTGTGTTCTTGGTTAGAACGACTTTTGATCTTCTAAATCTGATATATATGATATATTAAAGTGTTTTTAATTAATTGGATTAATTAAAATGGGCCTTAAATTAATTTGATTAATTTTAACTTATTAAAACCACTTAATGGGCTTAATTATGTTTACGGACTTGGTTTAAATTAGTGAATGACTTGGTGGGCCCAAGGAGCTGATTTAAATTAAACATTATAAACATTAATTAAGTTTATTAATGGGTTTTAAGGGCTGTAGTGGGCTTGGCTCATTCCAAAAGGCCCAAATGGTCCAAAAGACACAAAACTAGTTTGTGTGTGAACACAGTTAGGGTTTTTCTTCTGTGGGTTTCGGCCTACATTTGTTTTAAGCCCAAAATTGATTCTTTTAATTATTTAATATGATTAATTAATTAAATAATCAATTTATAATTAATTAATAATCAATTGGATTGATTATTAAGACAAGAACACATGCATGCAAAAAGGTTTCCTAAAATGAAAGTTTCCAAAATGGAAAAAGTTTTCTAATTTGATCACATCATTAAATAACTCAAAATAATGTTTCAAAGGTTGAAACAAAGTTAGTAATCCATTTATTTATGCATTAGAGAGGCATATAAGGGTGAATGATTGGCATGATGGTTAGTTATGACAAAGTCCAATGTGATTGAGCATAATGCATGTTTTGGCCTAATGAGGACTTTCATGTCCCGGCCACTTGTTTTTGTTTGTATTTCATTTCAAATTGTAATATGTAATTAGATTACTTAGATTAGAATTAGAAATAGAGATGGAGACCAATATCAAGGAGTAAGATGGGCCGGATGGAGATCCAACAAGCTTGAAGATAATGTAATTATTTTCTTGTTTGAATCATGCATACTACCTAGGTGTGACCTTTTGATTTCCCTCTTGGCTCAGGGAAATCAATGTAGTGAAGTCCATAACTATACCATATTTGTATGCTTATATTTATGTGATAGATATAGGATACATACCAATGTATGCCAACCATGTATGATGAGACTTAATTAACTAAAACCCTCAAACAAATACTAAGGTATATAAGCCTTCCATTAATTGAGAGAACCAGAGTTCTTTATAGTGTGGGTTGTTAACCATAGTCAAGCTCACATTATATCGAATATGTTCAAATCTAGTTAAATGGGTCATCTTAGCTAGCCCATTAGTTTGTTGACCACAGTCAAGGCTAGTGGTTCTAGAGGCAAGATTAGGGAATGCATATATGATATGCATGCATCAAGAGTTGATAACCTAATGATCCAATAGTTGTGTAGAGACACAATTGGTATAGAGATACCTACCTTTCAAGGGTATGGAATTTGGCTTGTTGACCACAGTCAAGGTCAAATTACATATCAAGGATTGGATATTGGCCCACTAAGAAAACCATCGGGTTTTCTCGGATTATATAGTGAGGGCTATTAATTCGCAATAAAATAGTGGGAGTAAATGGATTAATTAAAGACCTTATTAATGCATACATATATATATGAACATACTCTCATATCTTTTCTTTTTTCACATCTAGGTCATCATCATGAGCACATCAACATTAATATACGATCAATCTTGGATAACAAGCTGGTTGGCAACAACTATTTTGACTGGATCAGGCAAGTGAGAATTGTTCTCAGAGCTAACATGACCAAGGGGACTTTGAATATCTTATTAATCATATTTCTTTTAAATCTTGTATTTCATTTCGATAATTTTTTTCTAAATTCGATGTCATTTAATGGCAAGTGATTTTATAGGAATTTTCTTTCATCAAAATCTTTTATATAAGGTAGTTTGACTACATGCTGTTTCTTATTTGAAAAGGCATTAGAATTGGTGCACAAACTTCTTTTGCAAATGTGTTTTCAAAGTCTTGATTTTTTCTTTATCTCTATACTATATAATTTCTATTTTATCCTTTTTTCTTGTATTTCTTTTATGAGAAATTTAATATGTTTTTATTTATTTTTTAACAAATTGATTTCCTATATATTTTTTCTTACATGATTAATTTCCCTAGACACTATAGAAATGCAATTCAAAAAGAATTTCTTTATCTAAAATTTTTGTCTTAATACCATGATCACATACCTGGAAAGGATATGACATAGTAATCAAGGGTGTTCCTTGTAACGCCCTAGTACCACTCTACCGAACGTACAGTGATCGAATGTCACAATAGAAAGATGATAACGAAAATGACAAAGCTAAAAAGTTTGCTAAATTTTTTTAACTCATTGATACATTCGGTATAGATAACATATCCAGTTGATAAACAATACCAAACTGAATAACACATAAGTATAATTCACATACTATACCTTCTATATACACATATATACATGCCATGCCAATAATCATCCTCGAATTCCTCTTTGACTTGGACAACATTATAGTGTTGGCTACCAACTTTCTATCTTTCTAACCTGCGAGCAGTCAACAAACTACGTGCTGAGCATCGAAATGTCCAGTGGTGGATACATATCTAAAACATTCCACAAAAATTATCATTCACACACACACATATATGCATGCATACACACATACATACACAAATACATGCTTCCATGAGCTTTTTTTAACATTAACTGTTCCTTTTATCATTTTGATGTGTATCATGCAATCATGCACACATGCAGTCAATCATGTAAAACTGTTGTGATCATTAAGTAGGATACATCTGTTATTTTTGTTTTCCTTTACACTTATCTTTTAGTTATTTATCATATTAATTTTCAGATACAATTAATCACTTTAACATTATTAATTGATCGTAGTATGCATTTCACTTTCTGCTCAATATGCAGTTACAAATTTTGTTTTTTAATACATCATTTTCTTATTATTTTACATTTTAATGCCAATTCTTTTCAGTCCTCACAAATATGCTTACTCACATTTTGATTTCATTTAGAAAGTTATTTTCGTTCTTTTGTTTCTTATACAATCATTTGATAATTTAGATATACATTCCTTTACCTAGAAATTTAAGCATTTACACAATTACTTATCATAAAAGGGATCTTTTTATTTCAATCATATATATATACTCTTAAGATTTAATTTTCCATTTCTTTCATCTTTAATACATATTATGGCATGAACCATTTCGATTTAGTTTGTATTTTTACTTAAGTACAACAATTTCACTTTTGATCCCTAATTTGCCATATAATAGGGTTTATTCATTATTTTATTTTTCAATTTACATTCTATATACTAAATTACCATTTAGTTTTTGCACTTTCATTAAAGTACAGTGGTGCTTTCTTTTATAATTTGTTTACATTAATTTGCTTATTTGATATGCAACTTATCATTTTATTACAATTGCACTGCTTTATGGCGAATTGTATACAAATTCCTTAATTTTTCACTTGTTTCCCAAAAAATATCATTTTACATTCTATTTGCGATGTTGTTAGCAGTTCATTTATTTTCACTTTAAATTTATTATTTTGTATACTAATTATCAATCAGTTCTCATTTTAAATATTTTCATATCAAATTGCATTCTAGTCCTTTAGGATTATAGAGGATTACTTTAAAGCTTTTCATTCATCATTTATTGTTCTCATACATACTTTCATTATTATGTCACTTTTACCTAGGGGTATGCATAAGTCGGATTTAGGTTAACCTGAACCGAACTCGAATTATTACATTTATCCTCACTCGATCCGACCTTATTAAGATGTCGGACCCTTACCTGATTAACCCAATAATTTTCAAATCCCAAACCGACCCACCCAAAATACCTGAAATTTAATTTCCTTTTAATTTTTTAAACTAAAATTTAAAGTAAAATACAATTAAACACCATAAACACATATTTTAAAAATACAACAAACCAAGAATTTAAAAATTACATAATAATTAAACACTACCAACAATAATAAAAATAAACATCCATAAATAACGCTAACAACAATAATAAAAATAAATATCCAAAAATAAACATCAAAATCAAATTAAACATCCAAAAATAACAAACGTATATCAAAAACGCCATCATCTTCGCACTTGAATTTCTTCATGTCATCCTAATTTATAAAATATGAGAAATAATTAATTATAAAATTAAAAACAAATAGCAAATAAAATAAAATTTAAAATATACTTAAATTAAATTAACCATACTCATTAATCCATAGTTATACTTTCCAAATTTAATGATTTCCCTTGATTTACACTTGATGATGTCTCTTAACTGGTTAATTTAAGCAATAAATTACTATCCATTTATTCCTTATAATCCGATACATGAAATTTATGTTTCCAACAACAACTTACTAGGGCAGCACACAATTAATAATCCAAGTGATGGCTATGCATATTGAGATGATGCACTCGAATTTATTTCCAACATTATGATACACAAAAGTTGCATACTTGATTTTAAGTTTGGATTGGATTTGTCATCAAACAACCTCACTGGAAAAATTCCACTGGAGTTAGGCAATCTAAGTGGAGTGCATGCATTAAACTTGTCAAAAAACCATTTAATAGACAAGGATGAGTATTTTTCAATAATTACTGAACACAAGGATGAGTATTTTTCAAAATTATTCTAAAAAATAGATAATTGTACTATTTTTGTCATTGAGCTAAAAATTCAATGATCAAGTGACTTGCTGATAGCTTAATGTGTAAAGAAATAAACATTATATTTTTAGTTTATCATATTCCGTCAGGATTAATAGAGCATTGATGTTCTTGACTCTTTATGCTCACAGCCCATTAGGACCTCCAATAAAGGAAAAAATTAATTCTAGTAAATAGTAAAGCGCTATGAAAGGATTGTGAGATACTAAGAAAACTATGGAAGAATAAAATTAGGACAAGGTTTCCTATTGTTGATAAAAGGTTGTGTTAGTTATGATTTTATCAAAATCTAATATAGCAGTAAAATACAAAAGAGTTATATGAGGAAATGTGATATGATTCCATCCAACATGGCCACCCAAAATAAAGAAAAACAAAGTATATCCTTTGCCCCATCCATCCACATATCAGAAAGAGAATCAAACACCCAAGCTCGATTCTTTGTCAGCGAGTGAAATTCAGTTGGCACAACATTCTCACGGTGACTAGGTTTTGTTGATTCTTAAGTGTGATGCACTAGCTGTATAGATCTATTTATGTATTTACATGCAAGTAAGAAACCAAGGAGAAAGAAAAAAAATAGTTAATAAGAACGCTACAACAAGCCTGATTACTAGCTGTACATACATACATTTGCAGATTACCATATCCCGAAAAATTACTTATTGATTCTGTGGTTATTACAAAGATATCCAAGTTCAGGTCTTGCATCCATCCAAGATGTGAATTTTGTTTTAATTGGTTTAGCTGAATAAAGGTAGGATCATGGTAATGGATTTTTAGCAACTGATTAAAATTTGTCATGGCAGATTGTATAATCCATCGCATATATTTGGTATGATACTGTCAATATAATTGATTAAAAGACATCATTAACAATAAAATTAATTAAAAGAATAATACAGACCGAAAAATGAATAAATCCTATGGTTCAATTAGAATGTATATCAACTAATGGCACATAATTAAGTAGATTGGGAGTTCTTAAAAGATAACATACTTCTTAGGCTTGTCGAAAATGCCAGGACCATATGTTGAGAAGAAAATCTTAACAAGGACAGGAAATTGCCTAAGAGCGAAAAGGGTAACTGGATGAAAGGCCTTTGCTTCAATCCTTTCACTGGTGATCACCGATCGACAATTGGGTCCGGAGGTGAGGTGGCGGCCAAAAAAATTTAGGGTGGCAGAGACTTAAGAGAGGGAGAGGGATGATCGTGAATTTAAAAGAGGAACTGAGGAAGTGAACTTAGGTTTTTTTTTATTTATATAGTTAGTAAATTGGGTTGGTTAGTCGGGTCGGTTTTAGAGGGTTTTCATCCAAACTTGAAATATTCACAATCCCCCTAACCGAACCTACCAACTCGATTAACCCCACCAGAATACATTGATTCAGGTCAGGTTAATTGGGTTGGTCGAGTTAGTTCGATTTTTACACACCCCTACTTTTACCCATTAAATTCATTAATTAGGTAAATTATCATTTCGATCTTAACTATTCATTTTCTTTCATAACAATTATTTTTTTCATTTCCATTCACACTTCACATTTTGCTCTTTTATATCATTATGCCCTACGGCAGAAAATCCTCAGACCGAATATATGGGATGTGGATCCCACGAGCCCATAATAGTACAAAAAAGCAAGGGATGATTTCAAAGAATCAATCCACCTCAGATCAGATCAGAACAGATACTACGAGTGATCATTACGATCCCACCATAGCAAAGAAAGTTGCCATGACTTGCACTGCAGTATAAGTGTTCCTATTGCTAGCCAATTATATCCTGAGCTAGATTAAACCTCCAGACCATTACTAAGGGCAACATTCTTACTCATTCCAGAATCATTTTTCATATCTCTGACATTTCAATTTGCTTTTTTGTTTCATTTCAGTACACTGTTTATTAGTTCTTTCTTTTCATTTCGGAATACTGTTCATTCAGTTATTTATTTTCAGTTCAGTGCACTGTTCTTGCAGTTCTATTTTTTTAGTTCAGTTCATTATCGCTTTTACATTTCTGACTTTTTCACTTACTTTTGCATTTCAGTACATTAATCACTTGACATGTTTACCATTCTTACCCATTTTATGAATGATTTACTTTTCTTGAATTCACTTTCATCTTTTTACCACTTTCATGTACCTTTACTTTTTCATTTACTTATCAATTGACTTTTCTATCACTTTTGTATATACCATGAGTTATCTCATTATAATTCACCATTTTCACTCATTTATGAATTATCTAAAAAATGTTTATACATATTCCATATCAATTAATACCATTATTTTGGTATACTTTTCATTTTAGTTTTCAATTTTCATTTAATTGCAAAATTGACCTTTTTGCACATTAATTACAACATTACCACTAATTCACCTATCTTCGTTTCACATTCATTTATTTGTATACAAATTTCCGTTTGGTTCTTATTTGATCCTTTCATGTAAAATTTCATTTTAATCCTTCAATTCATAAAAGTTCACTTTTAGGCTGTTTGTTTGCTAAATTACCATTTTACCATTTCTTATTATTTCTTTATCACTTTTGCTCTTTAAATTCAATAGTTGAAAAAATTATTATTTTACCCCTAAACTTTTCATTTCTTTTCAATTAGGTCCTTATGTCATTCTAAACTTTATTTTTCTTTTTCTTTTTACACTTTTCATTTACATTTACCAATATTTCTTTCCTTTTCACATTTAAATTTTTATATTAGGAAAAATTTCCATTTAGTCCCTAAATTTCATTGCTTTACAATTTTATTCTTCTAGTTCACGCTTATTCACAAAATTGCCATTGGATTTATATTTTATATTTTAATTCGGTATACTTTTATGATAATTTTATTCCTAGAATAGTTAAATTACCATTGTATTCTTTTTTCTCAATACTTTGCAAAATTATACATTTTCTTTAAACTTTCAGTTTCTTTCATTTAAGTCCTTTATCACTTTAATTTCAATGTTACTTTTCAGATTTTTACCAGTTTCAATAGTCTATTCATTACAATAATTTTGTCAGTCAACTTTTTCAATACTTTTGCACAATTTGGGAATTATTTCATAATAATTCACCATTTTTTACTTATTTAATGAATTATTTCATAATAATTCAACAAATACACTATGTACATAATCAAATTTTCTTTTAAAAAATACTCAAATAATTTTCATAAATTCTACAAAAAATTGTGAACACATTAATTCATTTCTAGGTTCATTTTATGGCAACACTTCATCAAAATTCATAAAACACACTTTAGTCCTTATTAGGTCACCATTCTACCATAAAGAAAATTTCACTTAATTTTTATTTTTTTATTTAAATCATTCAAAATACCATTTTTCATCCTTTTAAATATTTTTATAACAATTAATTCAATTGTTTATGCATTAATCACATAAATGCATAATAAACATAACCAAAAATCATATCCAAATCAATGGAAATTAAGGGATATTTGTATCCACTTACCTCAAAAGCTTATTTTCACTCTTAAACCTTTTTTTTCTTTACCTTAAATCCTTATGACATCAACTTTTTTCCTTTGAATCCTAAGGTGGCCGGATTCATTATCAAAGAAACCATCATCAAAATACTTTCTTAACTCAATATAACATCACAAATATACCTTACACATCTAGATCCATCAACATATACCTTTAATTTGAATTAAAAGTCTAAAAATCACTTACTTCAATTTTATACCATAACTTTCAATCTTTGGCTTTTTCTCTTCAATCACTCCAAATTGAACTTAAGTGTAGATATCATGTGAAAAAGAAGCCTTGATTTGCTTGAAAAAGTAGACTTTAGTGGGAGATTTAGAAAGAAAAAAATTAAAGAAATTTGGTGGAAAAAAGAAGGGAATTTCAGCCATAGAGGAGATGGGAGAGAGCTTAAGTGGGTTTGGAAATTTGCAAATTTTTGGCTTACTTATAAGGCTGATTTGGGCTGGACTTGGTTCAACCAAAATGGTTGGATCTAACATAAGCCTAATTTGATTTTTAAGCCTATTAATGCACTTTAAATTATTTTTCTATCTTTTCAAGCTCAAATCCACTCAAAATTAATTTCATAATTCTTAAAATATTAAATTAAGCCTTCATAAAAAATTTTAGCTCAATCGGAGTCCAATTTTGATATGATTCACCCAAAACAATCCAATTTGCAATTTTGCGGTGTTACTGTAAAATCACTTTTTTACTATCAGATAATTCTAAATACCAATTAAAATCCAACTAAACATTTTTGTAATTTTTAAAAATTATTTGCTATTTTCAAAAACTCGATCAAACTCGCAGTCAACCGATTATTATTTAAACTGAAATTATTATTTTTCTCTTACTTCTTGTATTCAAACCTTTTTAAAAATACTTTTTTAATTCTCAAAATATATTCATTTGGCTCCATAAATATTTTTGAGTCAATCAGAGGCTGCTTTTTGGTCTAGTTCACTTTTACATGTTCGATAATCTAATTTTTCAAAATCACCGAATAATTAATTTTTCATTACCATATAATTTTACATCTCACTTAATGTAGATCTGAAAATTTTGGTGATTTTTAGAGGTCATTTACTATCTTTAAAGTCTTGATCAAATCTTAGTCAACCCGGACACTATATGAACAAAAGTCATGAAATTTCTTATTTTAAGCTTTTGGGGACTCATTTAACCTTATTTTAATTCCAAATTTAAATCTCGGGCTCCTGTTGACATATTCTTTCCAATGATTAAATAAAATATTTTTTAACTTCTGGAGATATTATTCACCCTGATGTCACTATTTACCATCGAAAAATATAATTTCTGACTAATCCGGTACTTAGACCATTACAATCCTAGTATAACTCTAGAATTTAAAATTTTTACTAAGACTAGATGAGTTTTAAAACAATATCCTTTATTGCAAATTTTTACTTTAGATAATTTATAATTGATTATTAATTTGGATCCACTAGCAATGCCTAATCTTTCAAAAGTTTTTTCATAATATTTAGTAGAAATTAATCTTTATTGAATACAGTTTTGATTTGCTCCGCTATCTATTAAAACTAAGGTAGTTAGATGAAAATCATCATTAACAACTATGACTAATTTTACGTACCACTTTTGATAATTTACTTGAGATAAACTATTTATATATTCATCTTATGTGTCTTTAATGATGATATTAGAACATTTTATTCCTTCTAATTTTTTTTGTCTTCTTTTACCGAATTACTAAGACTAACTTTTAAACTTTTTTCTTCTAAATTTTGGACTTTTCCTTTCAATATATTTACCTCTTGTTTCAATATTTTAATTTCTTTTTGAAGATCTTGTATAGTTGTTTCCTTTTTAATTTCAAATCTTTTACATACTTCTGCTAGATTATAAGATGTAAAATCTATTTTTTCTGTTGTACTTATTATTTCTTTTAATCTAATAGATAATTCTTTTTTATTTTTGGTTCATTTATTTTATCTATGATGTCTAATAAGAATTATTTTTCATTACTTATCATATTTATATTATTGCACTGACATGATCCTATACAACTACAATATTTTGATTCAAAGTCACTATTTACACTATTAGTTTCAAATTCCTCACTTATCACATTTAAATCATTTTTTAAATAATCAGCAACTTCTTCATCATTATTAGAATTTTCATTAATTATTATTTTAGCTATTTCATTCTTTAATTCTTCTGAGACATCTAAATTATTTATTCATTTTCTTACCTTACAATCTCTTAAATAATGTCTATGTTTTTCACATATATAGCAAATAACTATGTCTTTTTACCAGTCTTAGGTTTAGCCTTTTTATACTTTGACTTTCTTCTAATAAGGTTATCTTATCTATATTGCTATTTAGGTCTATAACTTCTTTTCCTAGGGATATAGTTTCTTTTTGGTTTTACTTCTCTTTTAATAGCTGATGGAGCCCTAATCTGTTGGTAACCGTATTGTTTACAAAGGAACCTAATTCTTTTCTTCCTACTATACTATCTTTCTTCAATTTTGCTTTTAGTTTTAAATCAGTACAAATTCATAATCATTCCATATTAATAATATTTATTAATTGTCAATAAGTTAATTCATTATAGGATATTATACCATTATTATCCCTTTTTAATCTACTCCTTACTCTTTTTGCAAATAATTTTGGTAAGCCTACTAAAAATCTTTCTTTCCAATTATGTATTATTATAATCTTACCTGGCCATTACTTTTGTTAAAAATAAATCTTTATACCATCTAAAGTCTTGTAATTTAGGACAAGTTAAGTTTTGAAGAATTTCTGAACTTCTTTCTTGATATAAACGAGGATCTCCTACAAAATTTTTAGTAATAACAAATATTAAAGTACTTATTACATCACTTTGTTCAGTTTTTATTTGCATATTATCTTCTACTTTAACAATCATTTTTCTAGCTGATAATATATGAGCTTTATCTATATCAACAATATAATGATCCTACAATCATTTTAATTGTCTAACAAATTCAGATATTATCTTTTGAGCTACAGTTGCCTAGTATTGCCTTTTGTTTTATAAGCATTAGTTGCCATAGTCATTTCTTGTAATAAATTTAATATTTGATATTTAGTTAAATCATCAATATTTCATTCATATAAAGAAGTACCATTATATCCTAATTGATATCTATTTTCTTCATATTAAGTATCTGGAGGTGTAGGTCTTGGATAATAGTTACACATTTTTGGTTTAGGCATATAAGTATTAAAATGTAATTTTTTAATTGAAAATTCTTCCTCATTATTTGATTTAAACCGTTCTTTTTATATTTTATATTTCTGATATAGCTTCTTCATCTATAGTTATGATTTGTTTATCCTTAATACTTAGCTTTGCTAATTTTTCTTAATATAGAATCTTCATATTTGAAATTGATAGATGTTCCTGGTGAAAATTTAAAAGGTTTAAACAATGGTGTTTCTAGTTTAATAGATGTGTTTTTTGCTAATGGTTTTGATGTTTGACCTATCTTTGTTTGTGACTTAGGTATTTATACTATTTGTTATACTCTATTTAATTAACTAGCTATAGTATCTAATATTTGATTAGAAAAATTATTTTGAAATATTACATGTTGCAATTTTTTTTTACATCTTTACTATATGATTTTATTTCTTTAAATGGATCGGTAAAATAAGTTTTTTCTTTTTTTTTACTTTAATACATTCTAATGGAGGATGTATAGATATTATTGATTCTCCTTCTAAAGTGTTCATTTGTTTACCTATTTTTGAAGATACATTAATCTTTTTTGGAAATGGATAATCTATTTTATTATAATAATAATACTTTTCAAACCATAAAAATAATGGAATATTAACTTGTTTATCTTCCATTTCTTTATACCATAAATTTCTAAAATTATTCAATTTTGCTTGAGAAAAGTTATTAAAATATCATTCTGCTTTTTGCTCATTATAATTCGCCTTTAAATCATTTCTTAAAAATTCTTTATTTATCTAAAATCTAGTAATCTTTATTCTATTGATTAATTTAAGAAAGGTTTCCATTTGAGATCTAGTTGGGATAACAGAAAATTCACTTTCTTTTTCTTCAGTATATAATGATCTTGGAATACTTGCATTAAAATCTACTCCTCTTAATTCTAATTTTTTTGTAGATTAAAATTCCAAATATCGTATTTACCAAAGGCTTATTATCAGAATAATTAGAGATTCTACTAGATTGACTATCATCAGATGAAAAATCTACCTAAATGGATCCAACACTATGCTTTAATATTTGAGAAAATTGATTATTAATATTAATTGGTATAGGTTCACATACTTCTTTTCATTTCCAATTTCCAGATCTAGTTATTTCATCCCATCTAAGTCATTTTGGAATTTGAATATTTGAATGAGCTTTATTTGCTTCAAATAATAAGGTTTCATTTCTTTTAAAAGGTTTTCTAGTTTTAGGATCTATGGTCATAGACATTACTTTATAATATATTCTATATATTATAGCGATTGCTCTAACATTTTCTTTAAAATTTAAGTTCTTTTTTTTAACGGTTAAAGTTAAAGTATCGAATATATTCGAATCATATAAACTATTAGTAAATTTTGGAAAATAATTAAAATATATTGGTCCATTTTCTAGATTAGTTTTAGCCATTGCAAGTAAAAAATTAGAAAAATTAACATGTCTAACATCTTTTAAACACATTAAAATAGAAGTATCTAATCCTAACCTAAATAAAGGCTTTATTGCTATTTGAATTGATCTTATATGTAAAAATTTATAATTTTTCTTTTTATTTTCGTTTATGGCTTTTTTTGATAACAATTGAATAGTTTCGTGTTCTTAATTAATAACCATTATCTATTTTATTTGTTTAATAGAATAATCATGAAACAATTTAAAAGTTCCTATTGAATATATTATTCAAATATCTTATTTAGGTATAGTCCAATCAAACAAATCATTCTCTACCTTTTCTATGTTTACTTCTATGGAATTTATTTCATTTATATCTCTAATATTATCGTCACTAGTTGAACTAGATCTGGAATATTTAATAGAAAATATTCTATTTAATTTATCCATCTAAATATATTTAATTAAGCTAAATTTTAAAAGAAGTTAATAATGAAACCTGTGTGAATCACGGGACCACCCAGCTAAATGAGGCCACCAACTTGCCATCTCGGCTACCAAGGGTTGACAAACGCTAAGCCTTCAGGGCTGACCAACGTTTTATCACTCTAATCATTGTCTTAAAATTCTTTTTAAATTTATCACAACTAAACATACTTATCTAGATATCTTAATAAAGATTTAGATTATCTAATTCAACTTCGTTATTATAAATTTCTAATAAAGTATATATTTTAAATAATGCAATAATAGTTTCACTTAAGGCAAATTTCCAAAGAAATTCAGGCTCGAAATTTAACTAGGGTGCACTCATACTATCTCCATCGGACTCTGATACCAAAAACTCAAGATCATATCTACTTCAATTCTAGGATTAATTTATAACATAGTTATAGCTTATGTATAAAGGGAAAATTATAGTTTTAGCATATAAGTAAAGATTTTTTTTATTATTTTCTAATCTTTTGATTAAATATTTATTTCTATCAATCATATATTTAATATTTTCTACTATAATATAATAATCTAAAAATGGAGTTAAATTTAAATTTTCTATTGCTATAATATTTTCTTCTAATTCAGCTAATCTACATACAAGTATTTTTAATTCTTCCTTTAATTCATTTATTAATCTATCTATATTTTTAATTTTTCTTTTAATAATTTCCATGTTATTATCCTAAAGGTATTTTGATAAGCATGATATTTAATCTATCTATTAAATACTCATTATACATTATCATTTTATCATAAAGTTTTATTAATTCATTCCATCCTGAAATAGGGCATGGAATTAATTTTTTTGTATTAATTTTTCCTTTCTAGATTTTATCAATTTTATTTTTAGATATAAATTATCTTTTATATTATTAATTCATCTATATGTTCTTTTAATATTATCCATTTTTAAAGTTCTGATATTAAATTAAAAGATTTTACCATTAAATTTATATTACGATCAAAATCTCTACAATGTAAAATATGATGATAAACTATAAGATAAACATTTAATTTAGATATTTGATCATTAAATTCACAAATTTTTTTGTTTAACATTCCAAATTTTTTCATATTCTTCCAAGAGTTTTTGCCTTTTTTGTTCTCCATTCATTATTTGAAATATTCTATATATTAGAAAAAAGATATGTAGGAATACTTGGAACAAAATCAATTAAATTCATTTTCTTATGACAATCTTGGCAATTGCATAATTTATCTAAATGAAAATTTTCATGTATTTCAATTAAATATTCTTTTAAAACAATTAATTATCTCTTTAATAAAAATAGATCTTTATCATTATCAGAATTAATAGAACATAAACAATCAAAAAATTTATCTATACACCAAGATATAGTTAAAATGAAATACTTGATAAAATATAATTTGATGATAATTTACAAGTAAAAGTTTATGATGAGGTTATAGGTAAGGGTGAGCAAAAAAACCGATATTTCGGTTAACCAAAAAATCGATCAAAAACTGAATCGATTTTTAGGTTAATCGAATTGAAAATTTAGTTTTATGATTTTTATTTTTAAAAATCGATGGTTAATCGTACCGATCCGAAAATGATATATATATATATATATTCATTTTTACATTTATATTTTTTAATATTTGTATAATTTATAAATATTATGATATATAACTTTCTAAAATATTATTAAACTAAATATTTTTAGTAAATAAACATTAAAATTATCTTATTATTATTATTATTATTATTATTATTATTATTATTATTATTTGTGCATAATTAGCACTCTATTGTTAGTTTAATATTGAATATATTTAATTTTTATAATTAATTATGAAAATTTATTTTGCTTTTGATTCTTTTAATGGAAATTGTATTGAAATTGTATTTTTTTCCATTTACAAACCATTTTTAACTATAAAAAATAATATTATAAATTTTATAATTTATTAAATTTATATATTAAAATTTCTTAGTGGTTAATCGATAAATCGATCCAAAAAATTGAGTTAAAAATCGAAACTAATATAGCGATTAATCAAAATTAATGGACCAATTTAATAAAATTGTTAATAGATTGGTTAACTAGTCCGTAGTCACCCTTAGTTATAGGAGTACATGTATAAGTTTTTGAAAATATAAGTTGTAGATATAAGGTTTTGTTACAAAGGGAAGTAGAAATTATGAGGGGTTTTTTATTCTTCCCTTTAATTTTGAATTTGAAGTATTGGTTGCTTGAGAAAGTTCTC
Organism: Excoecaria agallocha; assembly: GCA_037975025.1. Lineage (NCBI taxonomy): Eukaryota > Viridiplantae > Streptophyta > Magnoliopsida > Malpighiales > Euphorbiaceae > Excoecaria > Excoecaria agallocha. The sequence goes on along the minus strand of JBBPFJ010000092.1, from coordinate 444,716 downwards.
CATTGCATTTGATGAGAATGACTTCTTATAAACAAAATACTTGAGCTGAAATAAGGTCGGCAACTACTCTAAATCTGCTGAAGATAAGAATTCATAATTACTATATTTTTGATACGATTAAACAGTGGTATATGTTAAATATCTTTAGTTATTACTTTGGCTTTTACTATTGATCTTTTGAAAAAATCATATCTTGAAATGATGATTTTTTTTAATCTTTTGTTGAAAAATGAAACATGTAATAATGGTTTGATTTTCCAAATGGGAGTAGATATTAAAAGATAGGGAATTATGAGAGACAACTATTGAAAACTTTAAGATTTTTGACTTTTAGCTTTTTGTCTTGTTCCCTTTTTTTATATTTTCATTTTCATTTACATTTACATTTTATAATTCAATATCTGTATAAGGATCTTGAAAATATTTAAATATACAATGGGGAAGAGGAGTATTACTTTCTGATGAATTTGCTCTTTCAATCGAAATTCGATTGATAATGGAATTGAATTCATCTTTAAAAGATGCTGATGATAATAAATTAACAATATGATTTTTATCTACGATAAAACCGGTCGAAGGAGTTGATGATGAGGCTGTAGAAGTCTTTTGTTCATAATAGTTGATAATTTCTTGATTATCTACCTTTTTGACTTCAAAATTGTCCCACTATTTTATCCTAATCTCTCTATAAAGAATAGGTAATTGATTAACCTATTTAGAAATGTGATATGTCTATAAAATAATCTATGGAACCCTGAACATTGAATAATATTTTAAAAGATTTTCAGGAGCACCTAGCTGGCAGTAAGTTAAAAATTTAATGAAAGCTCCTTTAATTTGAAATGGAGCTGCTTCAATTATAAATCCAAAATAACTAAACCACCTAATAAACCAATTTGGGAGAACACCACCGAATTTATATGAAAAGTAAAAGAACCATAAATATTAAAAATTTCTTGAGTGAAATGCCCTGTACCAAGCTTCTTGATAATCTTAGTAACTATATACTAACTTAAGAGGATACCCTAATAGAGTCTTCAATAGATATGGCTTAGAACCTCATTCTGATCCTAGAACCTCATTCTGATTGAGTAATAACATGGATAATTTTAACTTTACTATAAGTAATTTTATTTTTCTCTCTTTCATCATAGTTATGTTTTATTTCTATAGATTCAGTGTCTACTAATATGGCTTCATAATATTCTCTTGATTTACTTCGATCTTCCTCATGAAAATGCCAACTATTAGAAAAAAATATAATCAATCAACCTATAAAAGCTATATTCTCTGATATAGTAATTTCTTCTGGTTTTAAGACTTTAATAAATAACTTTTTCTGATTTAAAAAATAAGGAGAAGTACTTTTAGTTTTAGATGTAGATAGAGAATGTATAATAGGAGAAGTGGGAGAAGAAAGAGCTGATGAATACGGTTAAGGAGGTGCAGAAGGAGAAAATGTTTGAGCTCTTTGGAGTAGAGAAAATGTTTGAGGTCTTTGGAGTAGAGAAAATAATGGTGATGGAGGATAAAAAGATCTAGATATAGTTTTAATGGGAAGAGGTGTAAGTGGAAGGTTCTATTGATAATTTTCTGATGATATATGAAGCTTTTGACAAAACCTTTTCATTTAAACTCATTTCCCCTATAAGAATTCATGAGAAAGAAAATCAATCAAACTATTATATTTTCCTTTAATGAATTCTATATCAAAATTGAAATTGTTTAATAAAGCCTGCCATCTAGCAAATATTTTTTTTAGAAATTAAAATTTTAAAATCTTTTTCTAAACAATATTTTGCAGACAATCAATTCGTAATAAAAATCTTATCATTTATAGATCATCTTCAGATTTTTTAATGCATAAAATAATTCTTAAAATTTCCTTTTTAATGGTCAAGTAATTCTTTTGTGTTTGATTCTAGCTTCCTGAATAAAATCTTACTAACTCTTCTTTATTTGTTTCTTTTTTTTTTGTTTTAAAATACCTTCATAGCCTATATCGCTAGCATTTATTTCTATAATAAAAAAAGCTCTGGATGTGGTATATTTAAACATGGTAGACTTTTAATTTTTTCTTCAATTGCTTTAACTATATCAGTATTTTTCACTATCCAAGGTTCATGTTTCTTTTTTATTCTATTATATAAAGGTTTACACAATTTTCTAAATCCTTGAAAAAAATCATCTACATAATCTAAACATCCTAAAAATCTCTGTAACTGATTTTTGTCTTTTATTTCATCTAAAAATTTATTAGCAAATTCTAAACTCCTTATAGTTGGTCTTATAGCCACCTGATCTATATCATGTCCTAAAGATCTAACTTTAGTTATAAAAAGTTGCATTTTTGGTTCAGAGATAACCAATCCATTTTGATGAATTAAGTTGAAAGTCTTTTCAAATGTTTTATATGTCTGAAAGGATCATTAAATCCAAAAGGTATAACATTCCATTCATAATGTCTGAAAGGATCATTAAATTTAGTTTATATCTATCTTCTTCTTTTACTTGTATTTACCATAATCCTATTTTCATATCAAATTTAGAAAAGATATTTGCATCATATAACTTCTTTAGTAAATCTCTTTGGTATGGTATAAGGTATGTTATCCACTGTAAAACTACATTTAAAAGTTTATAATTTATTACTAACCTAGGGATTCCTCTTTCTATTTCAACTATATTCATAACATAAAATGCTAAATATGACCAATGGGACTTTGAATCTCTTATTAATCATTTTTCTTTTTAAATCTTATATTTTCTATCTATAAAATTTTCTAGATCTGGTGCCATCTTGATGGCTTGTGATTTTGTAGGAATTTTCTTTTCATCAAAAACTATTATGTAAGGTAGTTTGACTACATGCTATTTCCTATTCCAAAAGGCATTAAGAATTGGTGCACATACACCTTTTACAAATGTGTTTTCAAAGTCTTTGATTTTTTCTTTTATCTTTAGACTATCTAATTGCTCTTTTAGCCTTTTTTTTCTATTTGTTTTATAAGAAATTTAATCTATTTTTGTTTATTTTTTAATAAATTGATTTCCTGTATATTTTTTGTTACATGACTAATTTCTTTAGACATTATAGGAAATGCAAATTGAAAAAGAATTTCTTTATCTAAAATTTTTGTCTTAATATCATTATCACATACCTAGAAAGGATATAATATAGTAATAAAGGGTGTTCCTATTATAACTCCAGAATTTAAATTTTTTACTAAGTCTGGATGAGTTTTCAAATAATATCCTTTATTTTAAATTTTTACTTTTGATAATTTACAATTGATTATTAACTTAGATCCACTAGTAGTGCCTAATATTTCAGAATTTTTTTTCATAATATTTAGTAGGAATTAATCATTTCTGAATACAATTTTGATATGCTCTGTTATTTATTAAAGCTAAGGTACTTAGATGAATTCATGATTAATAACTAAGTCTAATTTATGTATGTATATATATGCATACATATAGATGTAGGTATATATATGCATACATATGTAGGTCTATGTGTGTGTGTGTGTGTATGTATGAACAAATTTTGCTTTGCATGTGTGATTATATGTATGAATGCATGCTAAGTGTGTGTATTGTTGGCTGGATTGATGGAAATAATGATTTTATCCATGGGATTAAAGGTTGATGAAAGAATAGAAAATGAATTTAAGAAATCAATGTTTGTACACTAGGAATCGATTTCTATTTTTAGAGCATATTTCGAGTTCCACAACTCCAAATTGAGTAATTCCAATTGGCAATTACACCTGAGATATGGACTTATAATTTTACAGAAGAAACCTAAGTTTAATTCTACCTTTAGGTATTTTCAATTTTAACTTGAAGTTAGATGTGAGTTGCTGCCCATAATAGTGAGCATATGTAGTGTTTATGTGTGTGTATATATATATACGCGCATGTGTGTGGTTGTTTAAATGGTAAATAAAGCAATAAATAAATTAAAGAATCCTACTTAAGTTATTATAAAGGCAAATCAGCCAACTAAAAAAGATAAAAATCATACATAAATTAGGCTATTTATTGGATTTTAGGAACATCGATTTCCTCATACATATTTACAAAAATTCTTTTGTAAGGTTTTTGGGATAAAAAAAATTGAAAATCAATCCATTTTATTTAGAAAGCCCATTAATTACATAGAAAATATTTTAAATGCCTTTTTCAATTATTGTAACAAAAAAACCTTTTTTTTACTACCTATTAGATTCTTAAATAATAAAATACATCTAAAATTGAATAAATAAAGTACAAAAACTAAATAAACAACATAAACAACCACAAAGCATAGCTAAATAATGTAAAAATTAAATGCAATAAAATAAAGGCAAGTCTTTCCAAGGTCACTTAATTTTCCAAAATGAATCCTTAAATGATAAAATAAAGGCTCAAAGAAAGACTCAAAGAAAACAAAATAATTAACATATAAAACCAAAATAAATAAAATAATTATTTAAAATAATGTACAAAAATGCACATTGGAACAAGATATTAACTATAAAGAATATAGATTATGTAGGAACAAAAGCAAAAAATGACAATTGGTATGGTTTCAACAAGTGTACTGAATCGGCAAGTAATATGGTGGATTATTTTTAAGACACAAAAAATTATCGAACCCTAAAGATTGGATTATGTGGTTAAAACATGATTGATTAGAAATATGTGTAAAGAATTTTTCAATTGATTTTGTTTATTAGGACTACAACTATTAAAATTTAAGTGAACAAAATTAAAGTAAAATAAACTAAAATTGCAAATTCATTGATACTAGTAAAAACAAAGTGTAAAAACTTAAAACTATCATTGAAATCGCTGTTCAAGGATCTGATCCTCCCTATACCCAATACAAGACATATTTTTAACAATATATATATATATATATATATATATATATATATATATATATATATATATATATATATATATATATTAGATGTGGATGACCCAACTAAAAACCTAAGTTTTCCATTCTGGAGCTAACTATTCTAACTACTCGATTTTCCATTTCGGAGCCAATCCAATAGTTAGCCTAAGCATGGTTCTAATAAATCCTATATATGGTTTGGTTTCCATTTCAGAGCCAAGCAATCCAATACCCATTCATTTTTCACCTATTTTTGGATCTACAATACATCAACTCTGGATTTAACAGCCCTAATTCTGGAATAGCCATAAAAAATACAGTCAAAGCATACAAAAATAGAGCATACATTATATTTAGTCCAAATAAGCACTAACCCATTAAACTTGAATAAGATAACAGATAAATACTTGAATAAAAACAATATCAAGATCATCACAAGGGAAAAGAAACATCTAAATATATATTTAATCAAATAAACTTTATAGTTTTACATGGGTATGGGGATTTAAAGATTCCCAAAAAACTAAAAATTACTCACTACACATTGAAATAAAAGCTAAGATAAGTGAAAAGGAGACTCTTAAACCTTTTTATTGATGATGAATATGAAGATTGGAGCAGGTTTTTCTCTCTAATCCAAGCAAGCTTTGATTGAAACTAAAGTTGTATCTACTATAAACTAGGCTAAAAATGGTGTTTCTAATCCTTAAAACTATGAAACCCTAATAAAAATGAAGTTTTTACAAAGAGAACAAAGCTCAAAACCCTAAAAATTTAAAGAGAAAATATAGAAAAGTTAAAAATTACTTTCTAAAAACTTAAAAACTCCTTGAACAAAAAAAAAATGCTTTTATAATATTTAAAGTGGCACAAGGCGGAGACTGTTTAGTCTTTGCCTTGTCTAGTTGGTTAAAAGAATACTAAAGCTTGACACAGAATGGAGACTATTTAGTCTTAACCGTGTGGACCCTTCTGGACTGAAGCTCTTCAAAAACTGCTTAGCACACGATGGAGACTAATTAGTCTCTGTCATATGCTTTAATGAAATGGTATGCTTTGACAAATTTTCATGGCACACGTTGGAGACTATTTAGTCTCTACTGTGTGCAATGTCAAAATTTTGTAAAAAGTCAAAATTTCACCAATAAGTACATAAAAATTTAATATTTCTCAAAATAAATCAATTTGGCACAAAAAGAGGAAAAAATCAAAAAACACAAAATGAGATAAAAACATTGATAAAAATATACTAAAATAGAGTTATCAAATACCCCACATTTAGCTTTTACTCGCCTTCTAGCAAATAAACAGACCATATTCCCACATTCTCAAACTTAAAGAGAGAAATCACAAATTAAGAGAAATTTAAATAACACTACAGCAGAAGTTACTAAACGAAACTCTAAACCAAAAAAAATTCAAGCTAAACCATACTAGCAAGTCTCTTAGTGTGTGTGTGCTATGCCAAAATAATTATAACAACTTTTAAAACCCAAAATTCAAGTGTAATCTGACAATAAGATAAGAATTCAAATAAAAAAGATTGCACATGCAGTTTTGCTCTTGAAACTAAAGAGATGCCATAGGCCTCTCTTTTAGCACCGAAACCCGAGGTCATTTCTGTAAATAACTCTAAATAAGGCAAGATCATGAGCTCTTAATAGGTTGTAGCATGGGTAAGGTATGACTAATAAGAAAGGATTGGACACACCAATTAGAATAGCCATTCTCTACTTTCACTCGGCACTTCTCTTTCAGGATCAAGACCTTCACTCTACCCTTACTCAAGTCAACATCATTCCCAAACTCAGATAACTATCTGGAATGCAGAACATTATTCAAGGAAAAAGCATAGTGAAGAAAAATTCTCTCTAAATTTCTTACTTCAAAGATTTCTAGCTCAATTTTCTATAAGAGCTCAACTCTTTCTCCTTTTACACTTAGGGTACCCCACACTTAGATCAAACTATGATTACTAGCTCTGATTATGATTTTTTTATATAACATTTTATTATGAGCTATAGTAATCAATACTATACTTTTATAGGCAAGGACTCACTAAGATTCCTTTTAAAGGAGAACTATAATCTAAAAATTTTCTTTATCTCACTTGACATTGGCAATGTATCCCCCACTTTAGAATCTAACAATTGAAGTACAACCTTTTACTCTCTTGTACTACCTAAGAAAAACTTATCTCACCTACTTCTAGAATGGCCAGTTAAAAAAGGGTAGGATAATGGCTTTTTATACTTAAGGGATAATCATACAAGTGTAATCAGTAAACATAAAATTAGCATGGATTTACCATGGTCAAATAAGCTCAAAAGGCCTTTCAAAGGATAAAACATGACAAAGGTAAATTAAAAGGTCTTTCAAAGTTTGCTCAATAAAATGCTGTCCAAGTCATTTCTAGTCTCATTTTTGAGTCGTTTAATTACTTTAAAGGGTGACGAGGAAGGTTCTAGTGCTTTATAATTCCTACTCTATCACCTTCATGCACTAGTTTTTCTAATTTATAAAATAGGCCTATAGTACACAATTATTAGGCGACTACTGGTATTGATCTACTTGAACCTAATCGATAAAGAACATACGTTCAACAACTAGCTACTCTCTGGCTATTCAAACTAAACTAAATGAGTTTTTCTAACTCTAAGTTAAAGTTCATTCACAACCGGAATAACAACAAAGGCAAACTAACTAAGATGTAAAGTAATTAATATTAATAATGCACAACAAATAAAAACAAGCACAACTAAACTAAAGTAAGAACAAAAGCTGAAACATAATGCAAAATAAAGGCACAAAATAATAACATACTAAAGAGATCAAAATTAAAGCAATAAAACATGAATAAGAAATAAAAACATAACACATTACTATTAAAATTAAAAAGAAGTTTGAACTACACTTAATTAACTACTAAAAAGTAAAAACATAAAGATAAACTACTTTGGTGATAAAGTTCAAGTACAAATTCCTACACTTCTCAACAAGTTCCACAAATTCATTTTTAAAATTCCCCTACCCCACACTTTTAGATGTTATTGCCCTTAGTAAAATACCACAATAAACATAAAAATAATAAGGTTAAGGAAAACTCTGAAGTAATTCACTCTTATAGAGGTAGAAGGGGGGACGGGGTCGAAATGATGGTCAAATCTGAGCTGTATAATGGTGAAGGTTGTCAACATCTGGTCCATGATATCCTTAAGCTGAACTTGACCGATTATCAGAGAGTCCAATTAGCTTATGATCTCACTATATTGCTATGATGATAGGGTGATAGCTCCAGCATCAGCTCCTGAAAGCACTTTCTTCATTTTGGATACATTCACCAAATAAGTTCTCCTGTTCGAAACTTTAAGGCTTTCTTTCTTCAAAAATCAAGGATCATCCACTAGTACTGATATATTCTTTAGCATCTTACTGTCAATGAGGATGGGGTCACCTACTTTTCTACCCAAAGATGCATGATTAACTCCATTGGCTAACATTGTGACTATGTTACTAATGGTGATCTTGGATTACCTTATTGGGAATATCTTCAACTCATCAATTTTTGCAGTGATAAACACTGTTTCATTCAAGGGGATGGAGTGCTACATTGCGTAGAAGATAATAGCTTCATTTGCATTCACATTTCCAAGTCCTTCAAGATGGGTAAAGATTGCCAAGGCCAGGTAGCAATGTAGAATCCTTAATGGATGACTTTGTAGGTGATGTTCCTTCATGTTGCCAGCCATAAATTTTATTGGATCTTGCTCATCCAAAATGCCATTCCAAATTTATTGCTTGTTTAAGTTCTCTATTCCCTTTGCAGCATGGGCATTAAACCCCAAATAGGTGGAAAATTCATTAAAACTAATCAGATATTCATGCCTATGCAATAAAAGCTCACTAAACCTTCGTTGTCATGGCTATTTTTTCCTATTCGAATACAAACTATGGCTAAGAAATCCCTTCTCAGCTATGGGTGCACTATCTCTCTTTTATACATGAATTTAGTCCATCCCATATTATCAATCAATCTCTCCACCTCATTTTTGAGGTTGAAATCCTTTAACATAGCTAAATTAATGCATGGAGTTGTAGTATACTCAGGCTATGAAAATTTTTTCCAATCCTTTTTGAATTCAAATGGAACCTAAGATGGGGCCTTAACCTAAGAAGTCTCTTAGGGAGCAGAAGAAGATAAACCAACCTATTTTCTTGACCTCTTTGGTGCCACTGCCACAAAATAACAAAATGTAAGATTAAATGAATGAAAAATGAACAATGGAGAAGGAGAGAGAGATGCTTGTACTGGAAATGTAGAGAAAGGGAAAAGAAAAATGAATAGAAGCAAAAGTTACGAAAAAATGGGGTTTTTAAAGGACATACATAACTGAAAAGCCTCGACACACTGTAGAGACTAAATAGTCTCTACCTTATACTCTACTAAAACTCAAAATGCACCTTATCATTTTTCAATAGACACAACAGAGACTAAACAATCTGAGCTATGTGACCCATTTTGCATTGAAAATTTTAACTTACAAACAATGGAGACAAATTAATCTCTACCGTATGCACCATTCTATACTAAAATGTGCACTAGCACATAGTTTGTCTCCACCGTGTGTCCCTACTCTGATATGGACTAAAGCCTTGTACACAATGGAGAGAAATCAGTCTTTACCATGCACATCATTTTGTATTTAAATCTCACATGGCAAATGGTGGAGACTAATAAGTCTTAGCTGTGTGCACCCTTCTGTAACAAAAAATCACAAGGCACATGGTAGAGGCAAATCAGTCTCTGCTATGTGCAACTAAATTTTTACACACTTTCAAATTTTAACACCCTCTTTCATGCACACTTACACCACTAATTTCACACCTATCTTATAAAGCATTAATGCATAATTTATCACCACAAAATCAGCTAAAAACACACAAACAAAAACTAAAACACTAAAACACAAATGAAATCAATAAACTAATTAAAAAGAGAAAAACCAGAGAATTAGTTTTGAGTTTAACAAGTTGCCAGTTCGACTTTGAAAACACTTATTGAACATCCACTAGTGTCACGATCACCGATGCAACTTCAACCTTGGATTCAAAGTATGATTTCAAGCAATGACCATTGAGCTTGAACTCAATGTTATTGCTTGGATGTTTGACATAGACAACTCCATATTGGGTAACATTAACCACTTTATAAGGGCTTTTCCATCTTGAATTGAGCTTCTCAGGAAACAATTATAATCAACTATTGTAATATAGTACCTTCATTCGGGGTATAAACTCTTTTGCATTCAGCTTATTATCGTGCCAATGCTTTGTTTTCTCCTTGTAAGATTCAACACTTTTGTATGCCTATAACCTAATCTCATCAAGCTTATTCAATTGCAATAATCTTTTTTCACATGGATTCTTGAGATCAAAATTTAGAAATTTAATAGCCCAAAATGCTTTGTGTTTTATTTCCTTAGGTAAATGACATCTCTTTTTATATAATAACCTAAAAGCTGACATACTAATGAGAGTCTTAAATGTTATGCAATAAGCCTATAAAGCATCATCTAATCTATTAGACAAATCTTTTCTCGAGTTATTTAAAATTTTTTCTAAAATGGCTTTTAATTCACTATTGGAAACTTCAACTTGGCCATTTGCTTGAAGGTGGTAAGGCATTGTGACTTTATGAGTTACACCATATTTCTTAAGCAAAAATTTAAACTGATGGTAAACAAAGTATTTTTTAGCATCACTAATGACTGCCCTTGGTGTGCCAAATTGAGTAAAGATATTCTTTCTAAGAAATTCCAAAACCACTTTGGTGTCACAAGTTTTAGTACTAACCACTTTAACCTACTTACTAACGTAATCAACTGCTAGTAAAATGTACTCACATTTGAAATAATTCAGAAATGGCCAATAAAATCTATTCCCTAAACATCAAAAATGTCAATTCCTAAAACATTGTTAAGTGACATTTCATCCCTTTTTGACATATTGCCAACCCTTTGACACCTATCACATTGAGAAAAAAAGGACTTAACATCATGAAAATGTGTAGGCCAGAAAAACCTAATTATAGAATTTTTGACACCATTTTATTTGGTCTATAATGTCTTATTGCTTCTCCACTATGACATGCCTTAATGATCTCTGTTTTCTTCTCTCTAGAAATGCATCTTCTTAACACTTGATTAGCATAAAACTTGGAAAGATAAGGATTGTCCCACACATAATGTTGGGAATTATCGGTTACATGTATCTCATATATAAGCAGAATTTAAAATTTTTAACCAATAAATCTGATCTTCCCATGAAGTTACAATATACATATTAATGAGAATAAGAAAAATCACCTTTGATATTTGTTGAACAGTTGATTTTCCTTCTCACCGAGTTGTCGCAAATCATAGTGTCCAAAATCGAACACCTCTAATGAGTAATCCACACAAGAGAAGGATAGAATAAACCAAAAATTGGGAGAAACAAGGGCTGGCCAAAAACCCTAGATGCTAGCTAGGGAAGGTGGCAGCTAGGGCATTTTGAGTAACAAAAAACTTTTCTCTTAATTGTTCACACTTAGCCCTAATACCCTATCACTTGGATTTTTATAGTTAGGTTAAAAATCCAACTTCATAATAAGATTGAACTCTTTAAAATTGCTGGAGAAATATTAATTGGGCTTATGAAATTATTAATAATTTATTTGGGCTCATTTAAATTCAATTTAAGCCCTTTCACAAAAGACTATGCATAAAATCCACAAACTAGGCCCTTTGTGCATATACATGGATTTAATTACCCAAATGAATTCCAAATCCAACCAAATTAAATATGTAGGCTCCATAACACTTATGAAATATATTTAATTTATTTTGGTCCAATAATTAGGCCTCTAAGGCATTCTATTTGTAGTTGGCGTGTAACCCTTCCTCTAGAGGGTTTCTGTGCCAACTTCACTTCTTTGCGCTTCTTTAATTCCTCCAATGGATCTATTAATTATTATATCAGCCTTATAACACTTATAGTTCAATAATAATTAATTATGAAATACATTATTTCAATTAGGTCTATTTTTACAGAACATTTCAAAAAAAGTTATGCGAACAATTTTACTTAATCATAATTAATTAAACTATTTAATTAATTATTCTCTTATTCACTTCTCTATCCCCACAATAATATCAAATATTATTATCCTTGTCATTTTACCATTTTATCCTTTTCTCTATATGTGTGTGACCTATTGGGTTTCTGTCCATTTTGGTAGTATAATATGTAATTATGAGTTCTATTCAAAACTCACATGATTTATACTTCTTTAAATCAATTTATCAATCCCTATTGATATTTATGATACATTATTATACAAATCATGAGCGGCCTCTAGCTAGACATCATGACTACCCAAATGTCAGGAAAGTCAAGTGGTTTGACTATACCTTTCCATAGAACAGTTACAGTGCAATTACTCTTTCCACCACTCTTATCTCAATTAGATTCTGAGTATAGATTTCTGTCAACTCATATAAATCTAATTATGTATGTTCTATTAATTTAACCATTGTTCCCAAAATGCCTTTCATGGATCTCTATCCATCTTGGCATATTACTCTGGCCAAAGATTTTCTGAATAAGGCAATTATATAATCATGCGAGATGACTTCCTTTATTAAATCTGGGATGGTGAATCCTTTGTCAATCACTCAAATATCTTTAAGTAGGTTATGATACACCCAATCTCCTAACTATGTTCACTCCCAGTTAGAAGTAATCAGTTATGGAGTCAAAATATACCACTTGCTACTTAAGATAACTTTGGTGATCTCAAGTCTAAGGATACTTGCACAACCACTATGAAGAGATTCCTCACTGACATAAATTTAATATCCATGTGAGGATTCTCTTTGCAGGTCTCTAATGAACATGTTCTTCTAACAAGCATCCACATGTTAGCTTTGATTATCTTCCATAATCACAGTCTATGAGAACCATTTCTTGAACCATTCAAGAAGCATAACATGTGCTAGTCTGTCCAAATTAACAATGTCCTATCATGTTAATTCTATGACTAGGGATATTTAGATATTAGCACATTTACATGCAATAGATATCTCATATCATGAACACTTTCATGATTGCCTTTGCACTGTATTTTTAATATCAAGGACTTCATTTATTAATTTAAGATTTACAAACTCATGTATTTAAACATTAGCATTAATATAATGAATAATGCCTTTATTAAGAATATAAATTCATACATATGAAATTCATCCCTTTTACATGGGCTCTAGGGCATACTCTCTAATAATCTCCCACTTGCACTAGAGCCAATCACTCATATGTTTCAGACCCATGCTATTTATATGGTGATCGTGCTTTATCTGGGAAAGTGCTTTAGTGAGGGGATCCGCCACATTATCATTTGTAGGGACCCTTTCTATTTTCACATCATTTCTAGCTACTATTTCCCTTATGAGATGGTAGCGTCTGAGAACATGCTTGGATCTCTGATGAGACCATGGTTCCTTTGCTTGCGCAATGGCTTCATTGTTGTCACAATATAAAGAAATTAGATCAACAATGTTAGAACACCACTCCTAGTTCAGATATGAACTTTTTTAATCCAGACTGCTTCTTTGGTTGCTTTTAAAGCAGCAATGTACTCAGCTTCTATCGTGGAATCAGTAGTTTCTTGTTTGGAACTCTTCCAACTAACTGCTCCTCCTCCCATTATAAATACATAACTAGACTATAATTACAATTATCTTTGTCAGATTGGAAGCTGGCATCTGTATACCCTTTGACTTCCAAACTGCCCTCTCCATATACCAGAGAATATATCCTTAGTCCTTCTCAAGTACTTAAGGATATTATTGACAGCTACCCAGTGTTCCTCTCTAAAACTTGGATTGGAATCTGCTTGTGACAGATCAAAGAAAATGCTACATCTGGACGTGTACATAACATAGCATACATGATAGAACCAATTACCGATGCATATGGTATTTTATTCATGCTCTCTCTATACTCTAGTATCTAACGGGACATATAGACTTTAAAAGGTGTTTTTCATGCACCACGGGTATAAACCCTTTCTTAGAGAGATCCATATTGAACCTTTTTAATACCTTATCTATATATGTACTTTGAGAAAGACCTTAGCAACCTATTGGATCTATCTCTATAGATCCTTATTCCCAGAATATAAGATGCTTCTCCAAGGTCTTTCATGGAGAATTGCTTGGATAACCATATTTTAACATATTGAGAGAAGAGAAATATCATTTCCCATGATCAATATGTCATCCACATATAGAACCAGGAAGCATAATTGTGTACTCCCACTGACCGGTCTTTTATACACATAAGGTTTCATCTTCATTCTGTGAGAAACCAAACTCTTTGATTGTCTCATTGAATCGTATGTTCCAGCTCCTAGAGGCTTGCATAAATGGATTTTGAAGCTTGCATACCTTTTCGCCATTTCCTGATGTGAACCTTTTTTATTATGTCAATTACACATCCCTAGTCAGATTTCCATTTAGGAAAGTTTGTCTTCATATCCATTTGCCAAATCTCATAATCATAATGAGCTGCAATGGCTAAAAAGTATTCTTATAGACTTAAGCATTGCTACATTAGAAAATGTTTTCATCATAGTCAATACCTTCTTTTTGACGATAGCCCTTTGCTACTAAGTGAGCTTTATAGGTAACTATATTACCTTCCATGTCGGTCTTCTTTTTGAAGACCCATTTGCACCCTATGGGTTTTATCCCTTCAGGTGGTTTAGTTAAAGTCCATATTTTCACATCTCATATGGAGTAACATCAACTGATTTACTAGGAACTCGTGTTTAACATATAAACAACAGTTTCTAGTGCATATCCCCAAAAGGACTTAGGCAAGTCTCTGCTCGGCTTATCATTGATCGAACCATATCTAATAGTGTTCGATTTCTCCCTTTCAGATACACCATTGTGTTGTGGTGTATATGGTGGAGTCCATTGAGATAAAATCCCATTATCTCTAAGATAATCTTGAAATTCTTGGATTAAGTACTCTCTACCTCGATCTGATCTAGAGTGTTTTAATACTCTTGCCAAATTGATTTTCTACTTCATTTATGAATTCTTTGAGAACTTTTCAAATGCTTCTGATTTATATTTCATTAGATATATGTATCAAAACTTGGAATAATCATCTATGAAAGTAATGAAGTAGGAGTAACCTCCTCTGGCATGTGTAGTCATTGGACCACATACATCTGAATGTTATTAAGTCCAAAACATTTTAGCTCGTTCTCCTTTACCAATAAAAGGAGCTTTTGTCATTTTTTCAATAAAAAATATTTGCATGTATCAAATGATTCATAATTAAATGATCCCAAATCACCTGACTTGTGTAATTTGTCATGCAGTTCTCATTTATATGGCCTAAATGACAATGCCATAAATAAGAGGTATTTAGATTATCATGTTTTATTCTCTTGGTATCCACATTATGCACTTATTTAATTAAATCAAGAACAAATATACCATTCTCAATGATAGCTTTTGGCATAAAAACATAATGTTCTTAAAAATGTAACAATGCTTGTCCTTTAAAAAATGTCATAATCGTTCAATAAACAACTGAGAAGAAATAATACTCTTGGATAAAGCTTAGAACATAATAACAATTATTTTATTCCGGTACTAATCCACTTTGAAAAGGCAAATGGTAAGTCCCCACAACTGTTGTAGAGATGTTTTGTCGAGTAGCTGATTGCAAACATATTTCTGCCTTTCCAACTCTTCTAAAGCTTCTAAGCCCTTGTAGATCATTACACAAGTGAGATCCACATCCGGTATCTAATACCCAAGATTGTTTTGAAGCAATAGAATAAGTATTAATTCAATCATATGAATACATGAAGTAAAAGCATCAGCTTACTTTTTCTCCTTGAGAGAATCCAGATAGGCCTTGCAGTTACGCTTCCAATGACCATCCTTTCCACAATAGAAGTAAGTTCCTTTGGGATTCTTTTTCTTGGCAACCTTCTTCTCGGAAGATTCCACCATTCTTTGGCTGTGCCTTGGTTATCTTCTTCTTTTTCTACTTCTTGCCTTTAGCAGAAGTGACAATCATGACACTTTTTGGATCCTTCTTAAAGGATCCATTAGTTGTTTTTATCATGTTGATTAATTCAGGAATGGTTACTTGGATCTTGTTTATGTTGAAGTTAAGCACAAAAGGTGCATAACTTGGAGCCAACGAGTACAAGATTAAATCTATTTATAGATAATTATCCATTACATAGCCAAGTCTACTCAAGATGCTCAATATACCCATACATCTTCAATGCATGAGTAGTAGCCGAAGTGCCTTCCACCATTTTGCAACTAAATAGAGCTCGAGCAATCTCATATTGCTCAGTTCTAGCTCGAGAAGAATAAAGCTCCTCTAGATACAAAATGATGGTTCTAGCATCCATCATCTCATGTTGCTTCTGAAGCTCCGAGGATATAGCACCCAGCATCAGACATGCTGCTGCTTCACTATCCTCCATGTATTTACGATAAGTGCCTTTGATCTCATCAATGGCATCATTTGATGGAAGTGGTGGTGGGATCTTTATCCAAGACATAATGGAATTTTTCAACTCTGAGAACAATTCTCACTTGCCTGATCCAGTCAGAATAGTTGCTGCCAACCACCTTGTTATCCAAGATTGATCATATATTAATGTTTGATGTGCTCATGATGATGGCCTAGATGTGAAAAATAAAACATATGAGAGTATGTTCATATATATGTATGCATTAATTAGGTATTTAATTAATCAATTTACTCTCACTATTTTATTGCGAATTAATAGCCCTCACTATTTAATCCAAGAAAACCCGATGGTTTTCCTAGTGGGCCAATATCCAATCCTTGATATGTAATTTGACCTTAACTATGGTCAACAAGAAAAACTCCATACCCTTGAAAGGTAGGTATCTCTATACCAATTATGTCTCTACACAACTATTGGATCATTAGGTTATCAACTCTTGATGCATGCATATCATATATGCATTCCCTAATCTTGCCTCTAGAACCATTAGCCTTGACTTTGGTCAATAAGCTAATGGGCTAGCTAAGATGACCCATTTAATTAGATTTGAACATATTCGATATAATGTGAGTTTGACCGTGGTCAACAACCCACACTATAAAGAACTCTGGTTCTGTTTTAAATTAATGGAAGGCTTATATACCTTAGTATTTGTTTGAGGGTTTTAGTTAATTAAGTCTCATCATACATGGTTGGCATACATTGGTATGCATCCTATATCTTGTTAGAGAGTATGCCCTAAAGCCCATGTAATAGGAATGTTTTTCATATGTATGAAATTTATATTCAAAATAAAAGGCATCATTCATTTATTAATGCTATGTTCGAATACATGAGTTTGTAAATCTTAAATTAATAAATGAAGTCCTAGATATTATAAACACAGTGCAAAGGCAATCATGAAGGTGTTCATGATGTGGGATGTCTATTGCATGCAAATGTCTTAATATCTAAATATCCCTAGTGATAGAATTAACAAGATATGACATTGTTAATTCGGACAGACTAGCACATGTTATGCTTCTTGAATGGTTCAAGCAGTGGTTCTCATAACTATGATTATGGAAGATAATAAAGCTAACATGTGGATGCTTGTTAGAAGAACAAGTTCATTGGAGACCTGCATAGAGAATCCTTACATGGATATTAAATCTATGTCAGTGAGGAATCTCTTCATAGCGGTTGTGCAAGTATCCTTAGACTTGAGATCACCAAAGTTATCTTAAGTAGCAAGTGGTATACTTTGACTCCATAACTGATTACTTCCAACTGGGAGTGAACATAGTTAGGAGATTGGGTATATCATGACCTACTTGAAGATAGTTGAGTGATTGACAAAGGATTCACCATCCCAGATTTAACAAGGGAAGTTATCCCGCATGATTCTATAATTGCCTTGTTCAGAGAATCTCTGGCCAGAGTAATATGCCGAGATGAATGGAGATCCATGAAGGGCATTTTAGGAACAATGGTTAAATTAATAGAACATACATAATTAGATTTATATGTGTTGACAGAAATCCATACTCATAATCTAATTGAGATAAGAGTGGTGAAAGGAGTAATTGCACGGTAACTGTTTCTATGGAAGGGTACAGTCAAACCACATGACTTTCCTAACATTTAGGTAGTCATGATGCCTAGCTAGAGGCCAATCATGACTTGTATAATAATGTATCAAAATATCAATACAGATTGATAAAATGATTTAAAGGAGTTTAAATTATGTGAGTTTTGAATAGAACTCACAATTACATATTATACTGCCAACATGGACAGGAACCCAATAGGTTACACACATATAGAGAAAAGGGTAAAATGGTAAAATAACAAGGATAATACTATTTGATATTATTATGAAGGTAGAGAAGTGAATAAGATAATAATTAATTAAAGAGTTTAATTAATTATGATCAAATAAAATTGTCCGCAGAACTTTTGAGAAATGTTCTGCAAAATTGGACCTAATTGAAATAATGTATTTTATGATTAATTATTATTATCTTATAAGTGTTATAAGACTAATATAAGTGTTATAGGACTGATATAATAATTAATAGGTCCATTGGAGAAATTATAAAGGGCCAAAGGAATGAAGAAGTTGGAGGAAGCCCTCCAGAAGAGGGCCACACGCCAACTCCATACAGAAGGGCTTAGAGGGCTTTTTCTTGGACCAAATTAATTTATATATGTTACATAAGTGTTATGAAACTCACATATTTAATTTGGTTGGATTTGGAATCCATTTGGGTATTTAAATTCAATTAGATGCACAAAGGGCCTAGTTTGTGGATTTTGTGCATAGACTTTTATGAAAAGGATTAAATTGGATTTAATTAAGCCCAAATGATTATAATTAATTCCAGAGGCCCAATTAATAATTCTCCAGCAATTTTTAAGAGTCCAATCTCATTAAGGAGTTGGAATTTTTAACCTAACTATAAAAGGCCAACTAATGAGAATTAGGGTTAAGTGATTAAAACAAAAAGAAAGTCTTTTTCTCTAATCTCTCTCTCCCTTTTGCGCCAACTCCTAAGCTAGCTCTTGGAAATTTCGGCCAGCCCTAGTTAAACACCAATTTGTTGGTTCAATTTACCCCTCTTTAGTGTGGATTACTCATTGGAGGTGTTCGATTTTGGACACTGTGGTTTGCGACAACCCGGTGCGAAGTAAAATCAACTGTTCAACAAAATCAAAGGTGATTTTTCTTATTCTCATATAGTTATATTGTGTATTCATGGAAAGATCAGATCTAATGGTTAAAAAATTTTAAAATTTCGCTCATGCATGTGATGCATGTAACCGTTAAATTCCAACATATCTATCAGATAAATATAAGCATACAAATATGGTATAGTTATGGACTTTACTACATTGATTTCCCCGAGCCAAAGGAAAATCAAAAGGTCACACCTAGGTAGTATGCATGATTCAAACAAGTAAAAATAATGACATTATCTTCAATCTTGTTGGATCTCCATCCAGCCCATCTTGCTCCTTGATAGTGTTCTCCATCTCTATCTCTAATTCTAATATAATTAATTTAATTATATATTACAATTTGAAAAAGAAATACAAACCAAAAACAAGTGGTCGGGACATGAAAGTCCTCATTGGGCCTTGTCCATAACTATCCATCATGCCAATCATACATCCTTATATGCATTTCTAATGCATAAAGTAATGGATTACTAACTTTGTTTCAACTCTTGAAACTTTTTTTTGAGTTATTTTAATAATGTGATCAAATTAGGAAACTTTTTCATTTTGGAAACTTTCATTTTAGGAAACCATTTTGCATACATGTGTCCTTGCCTTAATAATAAATCCAATTGATTATTAATTGATTATTTAATTAATTAATCATATTAAATAATTAAAAGAATCAATTTTGGGCTTTAGATAAAGGGTAGGCCGAAATCCACCAAACTAAACCCTAAATGTGTTCACACACAAACTAGTTTTTGTGTCTATTGGACCATTTAGGCTTTTTGAAATGAGCCAAGCCCACTCCAGCCCTTAAAATCCATTAATAAACTTAATTATAGTTTATTATATTTGGTTTAAATCAGCTCCTTGGGTCCACCAAGCATTCACTAATTTAAACCAAGTCCGTAAGCATAATTAAGCCCATTAAGTGATTTTAATGAATTAAAATTAATCCAATTAATTCAAGGCCCATTTTAATTAATCCAATTAATTAAAAATACATTAATATATCAGATATATAAGATTTAGAAGATTAAAAATCATTCTAAACATGAACACACCAAGAACATACCAAGAACACATGAAGAACACCAATTTATCAAACTTTTCGACTAAACTAGTTTTCATGCAAAACTTGTTCAATTTTAATTTTATTTGATCCTATGGCTTAATATCATATATTAAACACATTAATTATCATCGAAATGATCTTAGAGTGTATCAATAAAATTCTAATTTAGAACAGCCCCTAAACATCATTGAAAAATAAAAGCCATTCACGCCAAAACCATGATTCCTTTCTCAAAAGAATCATTTTTAATTTTTGTTATATATATTTGATCACATATATCCAGAAATCAACATTTCTCATTCATGAACAATCAAATATAATTTTTTTAAAGTAAATGAAATAAATAACTCAAAAATAAAACTTATTTTGCAGAAAAATATAGAATTATAGATTTATGGCAAAACTAGGCTCTGATACCATGTTGGAAATTATCGGTTACATGCATCTCATACATAAGTGGAATTTAAAATTTTTAACCAATAAATCTGATCTTACCATGAAGTTACAATGTACATATTAATGAGAATAAGAAAAATAACCTTTGATTTTTGTTGAACAGCTGATTTTCCTTCTCACCGGGTTGTCGCAAACCACAGTATCCAAAATCGAACACCTCTAATGAGTAATCCACACAAGAGAAGGATAGAATGAACCAACAATTAGGAGAAACAAGGGCTTACCAAAAACCCTAGATGTTAGCTAGGGAAGGTGGCGGCTAGGGCTTTTTGAGTGAGAGAAAATCTTTTCTCTTAATTGTTCACACTTAGCCCTACTACCCTATCACTTGGATTTTTATAGTTAGGTTAAAAATACAGCTTCATAATAGGATTGAACTCTTTAAAATTGCTGGAGAAATATTAATTGGGCTTCTGGAATTATTAATATTTTATATGGGCTCAATTAAATTCAATTTAAGCCCTTTCACAAAAGACTATGCACAAAACCCACAAATTAGAACCTTTGTGCATATCCTTGGATTTAATTATCCAAATGAATTCCAAATACAACCAAATTAAATATGTAGGCTCCATAACACTTATAAAATATATTTAATTTATTTTGGTCCAAGAATTAGGCCTCTAAGGCCTTTTTTTGTAGTTGGCGTGTAACCTTTCCTCTAGAGGGTTTCTGCGCCAACTTCACTTCTTTGGGCCTCTTTAATTCCTCCAATGAATCTATTAACTATTATATCAGCCCTATAATACTTATAGTTCAATAATAATTAATTATGAAATACATTAATTCAATTAGGTCCATTTTTACATAATATTTCAAAAAAAGTTCTGCGAACAATTTTACTTGATCATAATTAATTAAACTCTTTAATTAATTATTCTCTTATTCACTTCTATATCCCTATAATAATATCAAATATTATTATCCTTGTCATTTTTCCATTTTATCATTTTCTTAATATGTGTGTGACCTATTGGGTTCCTGTCTATGTTGGTAGTATAATATGTAATTGTGAGTTCTAATCAAAACTCACATGATTTAAACTCCTTTAAATCATTTTATCAATCCCTATTGATATTTATGATACATTATTATACAAATCATGAGCAGCCTCTAGCTAGACATCATGACTACCCAAATATCAGGAAAGTCAAGTGGTTTGACTTTACCCTTCTATAGAATAGTTACCATGCAATTACTCCTTCCACCACTCTTATCTCAATTAGATTCTGAGTATGCATTTTTGTCAACTCATATAAATCTAATTATGTATGTTCTATTAATTTAACCATTGTTCCCAAAATGCCCTTCATGGATCTCTATCCATCTTGGCATATTACTCTGGCCAGAGATTCTCTGAACAAGGCAATTATAGTATCATGAGAGATAACTTTCCTTATTAAATCTGGGATGGTGAATACTTTGTCAATCACTTAACTATCTTCAAGTAGGTCATGATATACCCAATCTCCTAACTATGTTCACTCCCACTTGGAAGTAATCAGTTATGGAGTCAAAATATACCACTTGCTACTTAAGATAACTTTGGTGAACTCAAGTTTAAGGATACTTGCACAACTACTATGAAGGGATTCCTCACTGACATAGATTTAATATCCATGTGAGGATTCTCTTTGCAGGTCTCCAATGAACTTGTTCTTCTAACAAGCATCCACATGTTAGCTTTGATTATCTTCCATAATCACAATTATGAGAACTACTACTTGAACCATTCAAGAAGCATAACATGTGCTAGTTTGTCCGAATTAACAATGTCCTATCTTGTTAATTCTATCACTAAGGATATTTAGATATTAACAGATTTGCATGCAATCGACACCTCATATCATTAACACTTTCATGATTGCCTTTGCACTATGTTTATAATATCAAGGACTTCATTTATTAATTTAAGATTTACAAACTCATGTATTTAAACATAGAATTAATAAATGAATATTGCCTTTATTAAGAATATAAATTCATACATATGAAATTCATCCCTTTTACATGGGCTATAGGGCATACTCTCCAACACATAATGCTTAGGATCAGCTTTAAGCTTCTTCTTTTATTGCCAAGTATAATCATTGGGTATAAAACCACCTGTAAGGTAGTTAGCTAAGTCAACAAACCATGGGGTGACAACCTCATAAACATAAATTGCGTAAATATGCTCAAAAAGTCTAAGGTTTCTCCATTTTCATTATGCTCATGCTCAAGCCTCGATAGATGGTCCACCATAAAGTTCTCTGCCCCCTTCTTATCTTTTATCTACAAATTGAACTCTTATAAAGGGAGCACCCATCTAATCAACCTTGGCTTGGATTCGTTTTTAGCAAAAAGGTGTTTCAATGTTGCATGATCAGACCACACAATAATCTTAGCACCAAGGAGATAGGGTCTAAATTTCTTAAATGCAAAAACTATGGTAAAAAACTTCTTTTCAATCGTGGTGTAGTTGACTTGAGCTCTCATCAAGGTGTGGCTTGCATAATAAATGATAGAACATACCTTTTCCTTCCTCTATCCTAGTATCTCTCCTAATGCAAAATCACTTACTTTACATATTAGCTCAAATATAAGACTTTAATTTGAAGAGACAATCACTGGGGTTGAAATCAATCTTTACTTTAAAATGGTAAATGCCTGCAAGCACTCATTAATGAATCAAATGGAGTATCATAAGCAAATTTGACAAAGGCTTAGCATTTTTGGAAAATTCCTTTATAAACCTCCTATAAAAACTTGCATGCCCTAGAAAACTTCTAACAACTTTGATATTGGTTGGGGGCAGGAGTTTCTCAATTATTACTCCCTTAGCCTTATTGACTTCTATTCCTTTTTAGATATTTTATGTCCCAAAATAATACCTTCCCTTACCATAAAATGACATTTCTCTAAATTTAATACTAAGTTGGTTTCCTCACACCTTCCTAGCACTAAATTAAAATGCTTTGAATAGCCCTTGAAGTCCTTTCCATAAATGGTGAAGTCATCTATGAACACCTCCATAAATTTCTCTATAAAGTTATAGAAAATTACCATTATACACCGCTAGAACATAGCTTGTACATTGCACAATCCAAAGGGTATTCTTCTATAAGCAAAAATACCATATAGGCAGGTAAAAGTTATTTTCTCTTGATCCTCAGGGGCTATTAGGATTTGCAAATATCTCGAGTACCCATCTAAAAAAAATAAAACCTATTTCCAACATTTGGTCAATGAATGGCAAAGGGAAGTGGTCTTTCCTAGTTGCATTGCTTAATCTCCTAAAGTTGATACATATTCTCCAACCCATAATCATACTATTTGGGATGAGTTCATTTTGCTTATTCTCTATCACTGTCATCCCTCCCTTTTTAGGAACACATCATACCGAACTTACCTAATTGTTATTAGAGATAGGAAAGATAATAACTACATCTAGCAATTTTATCTTTCCTTATTGACTACCTCTTGCATTGCCAAATTTAATCTTTTTTTACGGTCACATAATTTGTTTGTAGTCTTCTTCCATCAAAATATGATGAGTTTAATAACTCAGGCTAATTCCCTTAAGATCTAATGACTCCCATCCGATTGCACTCTTATGCCTCCTTTGATGGAATATGACATGGTATGAATGTGATGATAGCACAACGGACAAACAAAAATTTTTATCATACATGCCATATAATTCCATGACAAGAATTGAAACATGCAATTTTAGGGTTTTAAACTTACAACTTTAGATGTCTTTAAAACTTGATTTTGATGATGACCAGCAACCAAGAAGGATATGTCCACCTTAGATCTTCACCACCAATGCCAAGGAACAGCCTTTACGCCACTCCCTCTATTCTCACACACACACTTGCAAAGATGGCTTAAAATCAAGAGTGCTAGCTCTATGATTGTGTATTCGGCAATGGGAATGATTTGAAGCCACAAGATCTAATCTTGTTCTTCCTTTAGATTACTGTTTCAGCCCAAGAACACAAGAGAACAAGAAAGATTTCTTTCCCCTTGAGTATTTCGGCCAAGAGAGAAAAATAGCAAAACGGCATACACTTTTTTCATTTAATTCATTAATATATATCACTTAATTTAGGTCAAGTGTGAGTGCCAAAAATTAAGTGTTAATTTCAGCCTCCATCACTTCCTAATTAAGAGATATATCTTAATTTAAATTCTATTAGAATTTAAATTCAAATGGCATTAGTAATTTAATCAAAACAAACTTACTTATTTAAGGTGATAGTTGCCGAATTCTACTAGTATTTTAGTTTGAATTTTGGCTACTTTAATTCCCTCTCAAGTATTATATTTTGATTAAATACAAATTAGGATTTAATACTCAATTAACTTAATTATACATAGATAATTAATCAATTGAAATTAAACCTAGCACATGCCAACAAATTTCTCTCGTGACCAACTGTTAACAGATTTGCCTAAAACAGCAAGCTGTTTTAGGCAAAAAGACAGTTCAACATATTTAGCTGTTTTAGGCAAAAAACTTGTTTCACAGCTGTTTTAGGCAAAATCGTGGCTTAACAGATTTGCCTAAAACAGCAAAATCGCACCTTAACAGTTTTGCCTAAAACAGCTAGCTGTTTTAGGCAAAAAAACTGTTTTTACAGATTTGCCTAAAACAGCTAGCTGTTTTAGGCAAAAATATGTTTACCCATTTTATGCATTAATTTGACTTTAAATAAAAGTCCAAATTAATTCCCAATACACAATTTAAATATTTTAAGCCCAATGCTTTGTGTGCGATCCTATAGGTCCATTTAATGTTGGCAATGAATTAATAAATTAATTCAAAGGCTATAAATATTCTCTAGCTAGATATTATAGCATTCCAAATTAAATGAAAATGCATATGGCATTTAGTGACCTAATGTAATTTTGCATAGTCCCTTACCCATAAATATCAGAATTAATATAAGGCATGGAACTAGTCATCCTTATATATATTAATTCCTTTCTTGATATTCCAGTGACACTGAACTCTCAGATAAATAATGATTACTCATTATTTCATCTCGGTATGGCCATACACTTCTCAGTTCACTGATCAAGTGGCCGATGATATTTTCTCTCTTAATGAGAGGGGTAATTCCTTCACTTCTCTCATGCTCTCTAACATGAATCAATGCATACCCAATCATACCCGTACTTGTCACTCTGTTACGAGTACGTTAGGTGTATGTCAAAGTACACAGTAATTCATAAATTGTTTCATAGAGATTTCAGGTCTAAGAACTTCGATACAAAACTTACATATGAGAAACACTTATGACTTGTACCATGTAGTGTTCTCATGAGTGGATCTAATCCAGATACCGTGTTCTAAACATGTATCTATGATCTCTGATTGACACTCTTGTCCTTATGATTCGTAAGACAGAACTCAACTTATCAGAGAGAGCATACTAGTCTTAATTCATTTGTTATTCCCATAACAATGACTGACTAGGGATATTTAGAATGAAGTCTCATTTGTTTCAAGGTCTTACAACCATGTGCCTCACACATGATAACTTAAACTGAAACAACATTCTTGGATAGTTCTATCAATTGATATGTACAGGAATACAATAGATAAAACAAATGCCTCATTTATTAAATTAAATGCTTTATAACAATGTATTGGGGCTAGGGCTTACACTAACAATCTCCTACTAGCACTAGTCCCAATTGGGCATAGTCCTAAGACCGAACGCTCTCAAATGAGCTTCGTGCAGATTTGGACTCAATTGTTTCGTCAAAGGATCTGCTACATTATCTTCACTTGCTATCTTGCTAACCTTAACGTCCCCACGATCAATGATTTCTCTGATCAGGTGGTACCTCCTGAGTATGTGTTTGGATTTCTGGTGTGACCGAGGCTCCTTGGCCTGTGCTATGGCCCCATTGTTGTCACAGAAAATTTCTAATGGATCTAGGATGCTTGGGACCACTCCTAATCCAAAAATGAAATTTTTAATCCAAACAGCCTCTTTTGCAGCCTCACTTGCTGCAATATACTCAGATTCAGTAGTTGAGTCGGCAACGGTTTCTTGCTTTGAGCTTCTCCAGCTGACAGCACCACCGTTCAAAACAAAAACAAACCCAGATTGCGATCTAGAATCCTGAGTGCTGGTCGAAAAAGCAGCATCGGCATAACCTTGTATGACGAGCTCTTCTTGACCACCATACACTAAGAAGTGATCCTTAGTCCTTCGCAAGTACTTCAGAATCCCTTTTATAATAGACCAGTGCTTCTCACCAGGGTCTTGCTGAAACCTACTGGTTATACTCAGTGCATGAGCAACATCCAATCTAGTACATAACATAGCGTACATGATAGATCCAATAGCAGATGCATATGGGATTCTACTCATGTTGTCCCTTTCCTCTTTGGTTTTAGGGCACTGTTCTTTAGTCAAAGGAACTCCCAAAGCCAAAGGTACATACCCTTTCTTTGAGTCTCCCATACTAAAATGCTTTAGTACTTTGTCTATATACTTTTCTTGACTTAGTCCCAAGAGCCGATTCGATCTATCTCTATAGATTCGAATACCAAGTATTGTCTCGGCTTCACCTAAGTCTTTCATTGAGAAACATTTTCCCAACCATTGCTTAACCTTTTGCAATGTTGGAATGTCATTCCCAATGAGAAGGCTGTCGTCCACATATAGGACCAGAAATACTACTATGCTCCCACTAACCTTCTTGTACACACAAGGCTCATCTTCGTTCTTGATGAAGTCAAATTCTTTGACTGCCTCATCAAAACGAAGATTCCAACTTCGGGATGCTTGCTTTAATCCATAAATGGATTTTTGAAGCTTGCAAACCTTCTTAGGATGCTTGGGATTGACAAAACCTTCAGGCTGTGTCATATACACATCCTCAAGTAAATTTCTGTTGAGGAAAGCAGTTTTCACATCCATTTGCCATATCTCATAATCATGATATGCAGCTATGGCAAGCAAGATCCTAATGGATTTGAGCATGACTACAGGCAAAAAGGTCTCGTCATAGTCTACACCATGAGTTTGTCGAAAACCTTTTGCTACTAGTCTACCTTTGTAGGTCTTATCAGCTTTGAGTTTGAATAGCCACTTGCATTCAATTACCTTAGCACCTTCCGGTGGATCAACCAAGGTCCAAACCTGGTTATCGTACATTGATTGCATCTCGGATTTCATGGCTTCAAGCCAATTTTCCGAGTCTGGGCTCTCAATAACTTCTCGGTAGGTGGTAGGATCCTCACGATCTACTAACTCAATAGTGTCACTGTCAGTGATTAGAAATCCATATCTCTCAATCTCCTGACGTACCTTATCGGACCTTCTAGGTTCTTGTGTAATGGGTTCTTGTTCCACAATTGGTTGTGGACTTGATCCCATTTCCAAACCATCCTCTATAGGAGTTTGTGGTGCTTGAATTTCTCCAAGTTCTACTTTACTCCCACTGTCTTTCTTGAGAAGGAACTCCTTTTCCAAGAAAATAGCCTTGCGAGCAACAAATACTTTGTTCTCGGCTTGTGAGTAAAAGTAGTATCCCTTTGTTTCTTTAGGATACCCCACAAACAAGCAGACACTGGATTTGGACTCTAGTTTGTCAGATGTTAATTTCTTAACATGTGCTTCACAGCCCCAAATCCTGAGAAAAGACATATTGGGTTCTTTCCTAGTCCATACCTCGTATGGTGTCTTCTCAACTACTTTAGTTGGAGTACGGTTCAATAGAAACGCAGCAGTTTCTAATGCATAACCCCAAAAAGAGATAGGAAGATTAGCTTGACTCATCATAGATCGAACCATGTCCAACAGAGTTCGATTTCTCCTTTCGGACACACCATTCCATTGAGGTGTTCCAGGAGGAGTGAGCTGTGAAATAATACCACACTCCTTTAGATGACTGTCAAACTCTTGGCTTAAGTATTCGCCACCTCGATCTGATCGAATGGCTTTTATACTTTTGCCAAGTTGGTTTTCTACTTCGTTCTTAAACTCTTTGAATTTCTCAAAAGTTTCAGACTTGTACTTCATTAGATAGACATAGCCATATCTACTGAAGTCATCTGTGAATGTCACGAAGTAGCTAAAACCACCTCTAGCCTGTGTACTTAAAGGTCCATATACATCGGTATGTATTAGTTCCAATAAGTTATTAGTCCTCTCACCTTTCTTGTTAAAAGGACTCTTTGTCATTTTTCCATGCAAACATGGCTCGCATGTGTCATAAGACTCTAAGTCAAATGAGCCAAGCACTCCAGTTTTGTGGAGTCTTGAAATACGTTTTTTGTTTGCATTTCCTAAACGACAATGCCAGAAGTAAGTAGGGTTCAATTCGTTTGATTTAACCCTCTTTGTATTAATGTTGTATATTGACTCTTTGTTTTGTAAATCAAGGATATAAAGGCCATTTTGCAACATGGCATTGCCATAAGAAATGCCTTGGCGACGAATATGAGCATTGCCATTTTTAATAACAAAATCAAATTCATCATTATCCAAACATGAAACTGAAATAATGTTTCTACTCATAGCAGGCACATAATAACAATTATTCAAAACAATACAAAGTCCGGAAGGTAAAGTGAGGTGATAGTCGCCTATCTCCATGGCAGCAACTCGTGCTCCATTCCCCACACGGAGGTCCACTTCATTCTTCCCAAGTAACCGCCTATTTCTTAGCCCCTGCACATTTGAACAAATGTGAGAACCACAACCGGTATCCAATACCCAAGTGGTAGAAATAGAAAGGTTAATTTCAACAACAAAAATACCAGAACTGGACGCCTTGGCTCCATTCTTCTTTTGTTCTTCCTTGAAGAGAGCGCAATTCTTCCTCCAATGCCCTATCTTGTTGCAATGGAAGCAAGTGCTCTCACTCTCTTTGAGTTTTGGCGCCTTGGGCTTGGATTGGGCTTGAGGTGCACTCCCAACTGACTTGGGTTTTCCCTTTCCCTTTCCCTTTCCCTTAGCAGGTCCCTTCTTAATTCCCTTTTGAACCATCAGTACGGGATTGGTCTTTCGAATGTTCTCTTCAGCATTCTTAAGCATCCCATGAAGCTCAGTGACTGACTTGTTCATTGCATGCATGTTATAATTCATCACAAATGGATCATAAGCAGCAGGTAATGATCCTAAGATCAAGTTAGTGGCCAATTCCTTTGGCACTAGTACCTCAAGCTTCTCAAGAGTATCAAGGTACCCTTTCATCTTGAGTACATGGGTACTAACAGGAGTACCCTCAGCCATCTTGCAAGAAATTAAGGCCTTTGTTGTCACGAACCTCTCGTGACGAGCTTGCTCTTGGAACATCTCCTTGAGGTGCACCATGATCGCATAGGCCTCTTGGTCCATAAATTGCTTTTGCAATTCAGGCACCATAGTGGCTAGCATCAAACAGGTCACATCATTAGAGTCACTTTTCTTGGTCTCAAAAGTTTCCTTTTGAACCACAGAAGCGTTCCTAGCAGGTTCCTCAGGTAAGGGTGCATCCAAAACATACGACTTCTTCTCTTGCTTAAGAACTATTCTTAAGTTTCGAGACTAGTCTATGAAATTGGTGCCATTCAATTTGTCCTTTTCAAGGACCGATCGCAATGAGAAATTGTTGTTTGAAGATGCCATTTTCAATCTACAATAAAATTTAGCAAGATTAAATGAGGTCTTATTATAATCCCACAAACCGAATTAATATCCCTTTAAATAATTCGCGTTAGTGATTTGATGTGGGCCAAGATCCACTTTTCACAACAACTTATTAGTCAAGCTGAGCCTGTACACCTAATAAGTTAAGTTACTTAGGTAGGAAAACTCCAATCATGTCTCGTACATGACTCTTGGATCAAATGGGCTAACATCTTAAGATGTTATAGCACAAACCCATTTATTAGTTGCCTAGGTCCGGGCATCCCTTTCCATGATAAGTCCAACCTACATTCACAACCCATACCTCACAAAGATAATCGGGCACATCTAGGACTCCTAGTCTACGTGACCGATGATCGATGCCTTGACATGTTTCGAATTAGGAAGGCAACTTTGTGACTTACTATTTTAGGGATTAATTTTATTACGGCTTACATGGCATACGCTTTGTCATCCATACATAGCATGCATATATAAATAATTGCATAAAGTAAAGCGTGACAAACATGGGCCCAAAAACCTACAACTAAGATTCTATACTATTACATAAGAATCTTCGAGTTGGGCTTCTCCACTCCGGTGGGCTTCGTCTTGATTTACAAAGTCTTCAAGTATATCCTATTCTAAGAAATAAATGAAAAACTTTTACAACAAAATATAATGGCTCGCAGGCCATATTTAATTACAAAACCCAGGGCCCATGAATGCACCATGCATATCCATTCATCACACCAAATTAGCAAATAAATATACATAGCATTCATGGATAAAACAAAGTTCAATTTTAATTAATTTAGCCAAGCCCATTAATGGAAATTGTGTACTTGAACCTTTAAGAGATGACCCCGTGATGGGCCTGGGCCGAAGCCCAATGAACTAAATCCTCTTATTGAATAAGTTCTCTTAAAAGCCCAAAACACAAACTAGTTAGATTTGTGCTATAAATCAACTCTAGTATAATTTCCAATTTTGCCATTTTTAATTTTATGTCATACAGCCCATAAACATTAAAAATACATATAATATGTGCTAACATGAATTAAAAATATAAAATCATGAAGAACACATATATAGTACACGGCATTCATGCAAAAACAAACAAACAACAAAAACTAGTTGCTTAATGCTTATGTAATGCCATAAAATGCACAAATATTTAAATCAATTTTATGAGTCATTCAATAATCTAAATAAGTCCATAAATATTGATTTAATATTCTGTACTAATCTGATCTAAATGTTTTTTTACCATTTTAATCAAAACAAAACAAAAAATGTTGATTAAACATGTAACAAACACAAACTAGTCATAGTTTTAAGTGATTTTAAAATTAATCAATTAAATTGTCATGGACTAGAATTAAAACCAAATTTAAAATATGTCCAGACCTGATATTTAATCTTTAAAAATCACTTACAAACATGCCAAAATCATTTTTACATTTAATATTGAAAACTAGTTGTTAAACTAACAATTAACATGTCAAATAGCACCTAGTTTTAATATTAACATGTACTATCAGGTATTATTAATTAAATTCGACCATTAACAGCTCCTAAAACATCTTAGGACAGTATATTATCATTTCATATTAATTATAATACCTATCTAATCAATTAAAATCATTTTTTCATCAAAACAATGCAAAAAACTCAAAACAGAAAATTTCAGATTTGCATGTTTTCATAATGACGATTTTTAATTAATTTTTTTCATGCATCTAAAGCACTAAAATAAGCATGTTTAGGCTCTGATACCACTGATGGAATATGACATGGTATGAATGTGATGATAGCACAATGGAAAAACAAAAATTTTTATCATACATGCCATACAATTCCATGACAAGAATCGAAACATGCAATTTTAGGGTTTTAAACTTACAACTTTAGATGTCTTTAAAACTTGATTTTGATGATGACCAGCAACCAAGAAGGATATGTCCACCTTAGATCTTCACCACCAATGCTAAGGAACAGCCTTTACGCCACTCCCTCTATTCTCACACACACACTTGCAAAGATGGCTTAAAATCAAGAGTGCTAGCTCTATGATTGTGTATTCGGCAATGGGAATGATTTAAAGCCACAAGATCTAATCTTGTTCTTCCTTTAGGTTACTGTTTCAGCCCAAGAACACAAGAGAACAAGAAAGATTTCTTTCCCCTTGAGTATTTCGGCCAAGAGAGAAAAATAGCAAAACGGCATACACTTTTTTCATTTAATTCATTAATATATATCACTTAATTTAGGTAAAGTGTGAGTGCCGAAAATTAAGTGTTAATTTCAGCCTCCATCACTTCCTAATTAAGAGATATATCTTAATTTAAATTCTATTAGAATTTAAATTCAAATGGCATTAGTCATTTAATCAAAACAAACTTACTTATTTAAGGTGATAGTTGCCGAATTCTACTAGTATTTTAGTTTGAATTTTGGCTACTTTAATTCCCTCTCAAGTATTATATTTTGATTAAATACAAATTAGGATTTAATACTCAATTAACTTAATTATACATAGATAATTAATCAATTGAAATTAAACCTAGCACATGCCAATAAATTTCTCTCGTGACCAAACTGTTAACAGATTTGCCTAAAACAGGACAGTTCAACATATTTGCCTAAAACAGCTAGCTGTTTTAGGCAAAAAACTTGTTTCACAGATTTGCCTAAAACA
This sequence comes from Excoecaria agallocha, assembly GCA_037975025.1. NCBI lineage: Eukaryota > Viridiplantae > Streptophyta > Magnoliopsida > Malpighiales > Euphorbiaceae > Excoecaria > Excoecaria agallocha. Next base: position 411,650 of record JBBPFJ010000092.1, on the reverse strand, counting down.
GCTAGCTGTTTTAGGCAAAATCGTGGCTTAGCTGTTTTAGGCAAAAAAACTATTTTCATATATTTGCCTAAAACAGCTAGCTGTTTTAGGCAAAAATCTGTTTACCCATTTTATGCATTAATTTGACTTTAAATAAAAGTCCAAATTAATTCCCAATACACAATTTAAATATTTTAAGCCCAATGCTTTGTGTGCGATCCTATAGGTCCATTTAATGTTGGCAATGAATTAATAAATTAATTCAAAGGCTATATATATTCTCTACCAAGATATTATAGCATTCCAAATTAAATGAAAATGCATATGGCATTTAGTGACCTAATGCAATTTTGCATAGTCCCTTACCCATAAATATCAGAATTAATATAAGGCATGGAACTAGTCATCCTTATATATATTAATTCCTTTCTTGATATTCCAGTGACACTGAACTCTCAGATAAATAATGATTACTCATTATTTCATCTCGGTATGGGCCATACACTTCTCAGTTCACTGATCAAGTGGCCGATGATATTTTCTCTCTTAATGAGAGGGGTAATCCTCCTTCACTTCTCTCATGCTCTCTAATATGAATCAATGCATACCCAATCATACCCGTACTTGTCACTCTGTTACGAGTACGTTAGGTGTATGTCAAAGTACACAGTAATTCATAAAGAGTTTCATAGAGATTTCAGGTCTAAGAACTCCGATACAAAACTTGCATATGAGAAACACTTATGACTTGTACCATGTAGTGTTCTCATGAGTGGATCTAATCCAGATACCGTTGTTCTAAACATGTATCTATGATCTCTGATTGACACTCTTGTCCTTATGATCCGTAAGACAGAAATCAACTTATCAGAGAGAGCATACTAGTCTTAATTCATTTGTTATTCCATAACAATGACTGACTAGGGATATTTAGAATGAAGTCTCATTTGTTTCAAGGTCTTACAACCATGTGCCTCACACATGATAACTTAAACTGAAACAACATTCTTGGATAGTTCTATCAATTGATATGCACAGGAATACAATAGATAAAACAAATGCCTCATTTATTAAATTAAATGCTTTATAACAATGTATTGGGGCTAGGGCTTACACTAACATCCTTAGCACCTCTATCAGTAGCTCTTCAACACCTATTAAAATAGAAGATATTATCACTGGTTTTGTTCCATCTTCCAAAAATTCATATTTTAAATGAGAAGGGAGAGGCTTGAGTTTAGTTTTTGAGTCTCCCTTGGGAAGTTCAAACTCTTATTCCTTTTGATCCTCTTCTCCACATTCATTCTCTAGCTCCTTCACCATTTCACTCTCATTTTTAGTCAAACTCTCTTCTTCAGTTAAATGTATCAAGCAACTATTTAATGGGTTATCCAATAAAATCTTCTCTTATAGTTTCTCTCTACAATCCTTAATAGAATCCACAAAGCACAGCGACTTCTTAAAATCACACGACGGGGTGTGCTTCATCACCTTGTTCACATTAAAAACTATCTCTTCATCATTGAATCTCAAAGTTACTATCTATTACATCTATGAGTGCTTTAGCAGTGTTTAGGAATGGTCTTCCCATAATCAATTGAAAGCTTCTTATCTTTATTCATATCCATGACTACAAAGTCTATTGCAAAGATAAAGTTACCCATTTTAACTAGTAAATCCTCTAATGATTCCATTCAGATGCTTGACTGAGCGATTCACTAATTGAAGGGTCATCCTTATCTCTTTAATATCACCCAGCTTCAATTCCTGCAAATGAAATATGGCATTAGATTTATGCTTGCTCCTAAATCATATAATGCATTTCTCATAAAATTTCCCCTAATTCATAGGGTAGTGTAAAACTCCCTAGGTCCTCTAATTTAGCTGAGATTTTATTTGTAAGAATGGCACTACAACTCTTAGGCAACTGAACATTACCTACCCCTTCTAGTTTCTTTTTATTTAAGCATAAGTCTTTCATGAATTTTTCATATTTTAGCATATAAAGCAAAGCTTTAGCAAATGGGAAATTCACATGAAATTTCTTGAACATATTTAAAAACTTATTTAGTTGCTCATTATTTTTTTCCTTTCTAACTATTGAAGGAAATGGTAAATGAGATGTATCAAATGGTAAATCAGAGTTAATAATGGATTTAACCTTGTCTTTTGACTTCAGATCCTCTTCTATATATTTAGGATTAAAATCATGTACCTCTATTGTCGGCTCCACCACTTTAAAAGAAGACAAAGATGTACCTTATTCAGCTCCTTGAACTTCCTTACCACTCCTTAGAGTGATAGATTTGGCTTTTTCCTTAGGATTTCAATCAACAATATAAGGAAATGTGCCTTGCTGCCTTGTAGAGATTGAATTGGCCAATTATCTTATTTGTGTTTCCAAATCCTCATAGCAGCATCCTGATTCCTATTCCATAATTTTTGTGACTTCCACCTTATGTCTTGGTTAGACATAAATTGGGTTTATGTAGACATGAAGCTAGCAAACATATCCTCTAAATTTTGCTTCTTATCATGTGGTGGGGTTTTCTAAATTAGAATCCAAGAGGTTAAAAGTTTTTTTAGTGAGCTGGATGTGATTGGTATGGTGCTTGGAAATGAGTGTTTACTGCTAGAAGTTGATATTGCTGATGATAACCTTGATTGTGACTACCTTGAGTATGTATGGATGGATTGAATGGAGCTCTTGATTGGGTGTTTGAAGTGTAAGCTTGATTGCTCTCTTGCTAAGAGAAATTGAGGTGATTCCTCCATCTAGGAGTATAGTGGTTGTTGAATGGATCATTTCTTTTAAAGTAATGTAAAGCATTCACTTCACCCATTCCTTAAGTGTAGGATTATATTGCTTTTGGTTCACTCCATAAATTAGCTCCTTTATAGGCATTCCAATCTTATGAAATTGCAAAACATTCTAAATTTTTAATCCATTAAGCTCCTTCTTCAATAACTCCATTTGAGCCTTTAATATAGCAACTTTATCAATGCTATGAACTCCTTATTTCTTATTCAATGCTCTTGTAGAAGCCCATTAAGCTTCATTCATTTCTATCTCATCAAGAACCAAAAATGTGTCTGCAGAGATTTTGTTCATGAAACTACCTTCGAATGCTACATCCAAAAAAGATCTCATGTTGGGGTTACATGCTGCATAGAAGATTGACATCAATTGGTGCATTGCAATTTCATGTTGTGGACAAGTTTTCAGCAATCTCCTAAAGCTCTCTCAGGCTTTATGGAATGATTCTTTACTTAGTTGTTGAAAGTTATAAATGTTGTTCCTTATACTAGCTATCTTCATAGGTGGGAAAAACCTAACTAGAAAATTTTCTTGCATTTGTTCCCTTATCGGATGGATTGACTTATAAGCATAGATAACCAATCTCTCACTTTCCCTATAAGTGTGAAGGGAAAGAGCTTCAACTGAATTGCATCCATTGTTAGCCCTTGTATTTGGACCATATCACTTATCTCTCGAAATATATCCAAGTGTTTTGATGTGTCCTTAATCTCTGATCTTGAAAATTGTTCTTTTAAACCATTATGATCATTGCTGATTTTATCTTAAAATACTATTGACGAGGAAGCATAGCCATTCTATACTTCTCATTCCACCTTAAAGTGGTGTAATCTTGAATGATTCTTGGCCTATAACCATCTAAATTTCTCTATTATTGTTTCTTTCCTCTTTGTTCATTTTTAAGAGGCACATAAGGATTTAGTGGATCATCCATATTTCTAAATTGATTTTCCCTTCTTCGTCAATGCAAGGTCATCTTGATTTCAAGGTCAAATGGTGTTAGATGTTGTTACAAATGGAATCTATTCATACACCAATTTTAGTAGGCTTGAATGGTGGTAGAGCCTTGAAGGTAGATGCTTCTGGATCCTTATATGGTAAAAATCTCCGTGATGCTTTGGAAGGAGAGGACCATGGGTATGGTGGAGATCGTACCTATAGAGGTACTGGTGAGAAATCTAAACAATCGAGTAAATTGTCCAAATTCACTTGTATGTCTATCTCAAAGTCCATAACCATACCTACCCCTTGAGGCTCATGCGGCTTATCCTGTGGAGGATACTCTGCCTAAACCTAAGGTGTCTGATCCTAACCCTTATCCTTTAAGGTTGTGGCATAATTGACTCTAACCTATAAAGTGCCCAAGTCTCAAGAACTATCAGTAGTCTATACTGCCTTGCTCATCTACGATAGGCTCAATCACCCTCATGTACATGCTACAGATAGGTTTATAAAAATCTCCTCATTGAGCTATTGTCTAAATGTCCTCTCATCTGCCTCCAAGTATAGAAACAAATGGGTCACTTCCCCCCTGTACAAATCTATATGGTGGATTGTGTGGCTAATCTGACCAATATGGCTATTTTCTCATAGCTGATATCCACTTGCCTACCATGATGTATCGCCCATAAATAAAAGATGTCAGCCTCTTTGACATATCTATGGCTATCGGTACGATCGAGATATGATATTGCAACCACTATCAAAATGTACTCATAAACCTGAGGAGCAAGCACCGTGCTCTTAGCCTTATCCGAGTGGTATATGGTGTCAAGAACTATGATCTTCGTTTAATGTCAACTCTCTACTCCTCTCTGTAGAGCCAATATCCCCCATCAATAGGCAAACCCATATCCTATGTGAATTGGCATTTGTTAATGATATATCTGATGTCCCAAACCTTAAAGATAATGACACCCTCATTCATGTTCAACCTCTGAAACCTTCTGTAATGTTGAGTCAATAAAAACTCCCAAACCATCTTCGGGTAAGTTAAGAATGAGGTGTGAATAAATTCATCTAACCTATAGCCACCAGAAACCAATCTACCTTGCCTAACAAGCCCATGCTCTTTAAGAACTGTGGGGACATAAACCTACTGGCCCGATACCGAACTTAAGACAACATCGCATATCATCATGATTGCTCTATCATCATCTAATTGGGGGTTGATGGAGTAGGCATGGCATACATCTCATTATGTAGAGCCATCTGTAGAAAGATCAAAGTTAGTATTGCAAGTAATCACCTAGATTAAATTTGCAAAAATTCCATTAAAATTTCAGCAACATGCTAGTTTATATCGGAGCTCGCCAACCTACCTGGGTTAGGGTTACCTAATAAGGAAAATTGCTCTTTAAAAGATGGTAGATCGAAGATTTTAAGGTATTTTCTATACTATAAAACCCTTTTTAAAAATGTTTTGAAGTGTTTTGTGCTTAGTTCGGGTACTCAATGGAAGCAAATGGTTGAATAATGAGAAATATTCTAGATTAGTGGCTTAAAAGTAATTTTTAATAGCTTTTTAGACTTGCACACCCATGCAACCAAGGAATATTATCATTATTTGGCCAATTGCCAACTTGATTACCATTTTCGGGTTGCACACCTATGCAAAACACTTGCATAACTATGCATGTCAAAGAATCTTGGTTTTTTAGGCAAGTTGATTATTGCACTTGATTTGCACTACCATGCAAGCAAAAAGTAGGTTGGCTTGCTAGGAGCAATTTAACAAGTTGGCTAACATTTTAGGCTTGCACACCCATACTTGGGGGTTATATGACTTATATAACATTTTGGTACAGTACCTTTTAAAAGGTTTGCAAAATTCTTAAAAGATTAACTTTATTGTGGTTGCACTTTTAAAGTTTAAAATTTTTCTTTTGGAACTTAGTTCCTGGTTTTCAAATCAAATTTTCAATCATTTCAATATGGAAAAGGTTCGAAAATTCAACGTTCTATGATCTAATAGAGTAAGTGCATTAAAGATAATATAAAAAGTCTCTTATACTCGAGCAATAAAATTTATGCATTTACCATTTTAGATGCTATAAACTTTATTGATTTATTCATCGTATTTTCATTGTGTATTTATTTCTATCTAGATTTAGGTTGTGGAACCTTTTATCGGGGTATTTTTTCCGTGTGATAGAAATTAATGGGCTATCATTTCAAAATTCCTTTTATCCTTTTAATCATTTTTTGAAAGATTTGTTTTAAAAATCATTTTACGTATTTAGCAACCCCTTTTTACTCCCTTTTGGATCTGTTTGTTAATGAGGACTTTACTTTAAAAGGATAGGAAAACTAGCCTTTTATCAGGCATGTACTGCCATGCATCACTTGATGCATGCATGTGCGTAATGTGATGCATGGTAAAAAATATGCTCTCCTGCCCTTTTAAAAATAAATAAGTCAATTGTACATTGCCCAATGTGCACTAGCGCCCTGCTTGACGTATGTTCAAGATTTTATTGCCCTTTTATCCTTTTTATTTATTTTATTTTCCTATTAATATCTATCATTATTGTTGATATTACTATTGTCATTATTGTTTTTGGGGATAACCTTTTGTGAGTACAACCGGGCGAATGCTATAGTGAAGTTCATATTTCTTTTTCTCTACTACAAATATTTGTACTAAGGAATTAGGGCATTTTGCTAATAAAATTAGACCAAAGTCCTATTTCTTGCCCAAGAAACTCACATGTAAAGGTTAGCTTTCAATAATGTAAAAGATTTTATATATAAGTAAAAAATATGAGATGTTTTTTTAATAAAACTTAGACTGCCAAGTTCCTATCTTTAACTCTTACATTGAAACACTTCTACATAATCCATATTCGAGGACCAACATCTTCACCAAAAGGATCATAATGAATTGGCCGATTTATGGATGCCTATTTTATCACTTTATTTTATGTCATGATTTATAGTTTTTCTATGTGATTGGGTGTGCTTTTAAAATTTATTTACTCTAATCTTGTATGTAAGAAAAGAGATAACAACATTCATCTGAAAGGAATTATGTCACATTTATCAAAGGTAAAAATAAAAGTGAAGTTTTGAACTCTCTCTGGGTTTTGGCCTCATAAGGTTTGAACACCTTTTCCTAATGTTTTATTGGGTGGCAACTCCTTATACCAACCTTGTGGTACTTAACAGACATCTCTTATTGTTCGATTGCTAAAGATAGGGTAGGGACACCTCGAGATGCTATCTTATACCTTTTGAGGTTCAAGACTTGGCGAGTTAGATAAGGTATTTTCCCTATCACAAAGTGACTGTTTAGCTCAAGAAAGGAAACCTTAACCTATTCGAGCCTTAAAAGTGGGATCAAATTACCAAGGTGAAAGGTTTTTCTCCATTTTACTCAAAGATCTATTATTTGGTTCTAAGGGAAGGTCCTTCATTGATCAGCGTGCATCACAGTGGTGACTCCACTGAGGAACTTAAGACTCTACTTCGAAACTATTTTTGATCTATGTGACATAAAAGGCTTTTGATTAAGAAATTTTATTTTTTTTTCGAAAGTTGCATTAAAATCATGCTAAAGCCTCAGAATAAGTTAGGCATCTTAGTCTTTTGACCTTGGTACGTTCCAAAAGCACTCCCTTATCTTTCACTCAATTGAGGGTAGTGTTAGGGATAATCACCAGCCTAAGTCTAGTACCTCTTAGTATATCAAATTGTGACTTGATTGGTCATTATGCTTGTGATGAGCTAGACCTATTGGTAGGAACCATACTTGGGTAGCCTTATAATCGAATACTTAGACCAAAGCCCATGTATTGGCATAAAAATCTCCACTAGGATATCCGTAATAATCTTGCATTGCTTGTGATATGGGTTTTTTTTTTTGTATTAAGCACACCTGAATAAATCTTGATGTTCGCTTATCAAAGGCTACCATACCTTGATGAGCCCATTTTGATTTGTTCAGGTCACTTAGATGTTCGCTTATCAAAATATTTTATGTGTTATTTTCTAGAGGCATTAAGCTATAAAATTTTTGCTACGTACCTTACATGTTTATTAGGGTCCCCCTATTGACCTTTGGATTAAGCCTACCTAGGAAAAAAGACTTTAACCATACATGTAGAGAAATAAGGTTGAAAGGATTCTTACATATGGTTGTCATTATTACATCTCACGATCATACATATGCACCAATCATGAATCATATAGATAACCCTATTTTGGTAGCCATAATAGAGCCATCATCACCCAGGTGGTTTCGAGGTTCGGATGGTCATTTGGTTAAAAAATGGTTTTCTGAATAAGTAGAGGAGTTTGTATCAGGTTAGAGTTTAGAAGAAGATATTGCTCAAGGTGGTCCCGAATATGAATTTATAATTGATGAGAAGGAGGAATATGGGCCTCTCAAGTATTGAAGAATTTTATCCCTAAAAAAAAGAACACTGCCATTAAAAAGATGGAAGAGAAGTTGAAAGCCTTGACTAGGATGTTATCGATTAGGAAAGCGATTAGCCCTAAAGATATTGATTTGGATAATAAAGATGCCCTACCTAGTCGATTTAAGATGCCTAATTTGGTAATGTTTGATGATATGTTAGACCCTATAGCTCATATCAAATAGTGTGCCCTACTCATGAATAGAACTACTCTCACCAAAAGGAAGAAGGTGGACTTTTTTAGTCTCAACCTTATGGGTCTTACTATTGACTGGTACCATAGTTTGCATAAAAAGACCAAATATGATTGGGAAAGGTTAACAGAGGAGTTCTTTCGGTAGTATGATTATGGCACCCATATGAAAGTTACTCTAAAGGACTTAAAGTTATTACAATAGAAAACTAGGGAGTTTTTCCATGAGTATCTCACTCGGTGGAAAGACAAAGTGATGGAGATGAAAAGAAAGCTTGACACACTGGATCAGATCCAACCCTTACATAAAAAATAGGCTCAAGATGAAAGGATTGAAAGATTGGGAGTCCTTAAATGATATAGTGATCAAAGCTAAGGGAGATTACCTAACAAAGAAGGATAGCTCTGTGAGTTTGAGTAGTAATGCTTATGGTAGCAACAAATGGGGTTTTAGTAGCTTGGATTTCGATAAGAATTTTGGTAATAGCAGTGGCAGTAGGGGTAATAGTGGTAGAACAACTAAAGTGTTAGCTACAGCGGTCAACCAATGATGTTATTTGAATTTAAGAAATCACTTTCCTAGTGCCTTAATCAGTTAGAGAAAGAAGGGAAACTACAATCATTGATACCTAAGCCCATGAAGAGCCAGGGTTAGTCGGGACACATATCAGATTGGCATTATGCCTATCATCAGCATATAAGGCAAATAATTAGTTATTGTCATACTTTAAGGGATCGTATCCAAGATTTGATTAATTCCCAATAGATACTTGATCTAGAGAAAAGAACTAAAAAGAGGGAAATTTATAATGCAGTGCCACCACCAGTGTTCATGGTTGGGTTTGGGCTACCAGAATGGTATGTTCTAAAGGATTTGTATGGTAATGAGTACTTGGCTATCACCCATAAGGATTAAGAAAATGGCGACAATTTAGGGGCAAGTGTAGAAAAATCAACAAAAGTCACTGAATTGATTTAACTGGTATATATGGGATACAAATAGTTAAGTTGGGTCAACCAGGGTCGGAGAGGAGCCGAAGGACCTATAGGAAATTGATGAAGATGAGAAGAAAGTGGCAAACAAAAAGATGGTTGAAGCCATCACAAAAAGTGGTAGAGTTATGCTTGAAGTTGAAAGACAACAGGAGCCTGCTATCCTCATAGAAGAGCGAGTTACAGAGGATAACCTGGTCCTCAAGAAACTTAAGAAGAAACTTGCTTTGATTTCAATTTGGGATCTATTAAGGAAATCACCTTTTTATAGGCAGAAATTGGTAGAAGCTTTGTCTGAATTTAATATGGCTAAAATCATATCTCCTTCCGAGCTTCCGGATACGATGAAGGGAAATTCTGAGGAGAAAATTATGTTCACTAATGTAGATCTACCCTTAAAAGGATGTAAGGATAATCGACCTCTATACATTATGGCCGAGGTGAATTGCAAGCATACTATATGTGTAATGGTGGAGATGGCTCTTCTATCAATATGTGTCTATTTTTAGCAATGTTATCCTATGGTATTGACGAGACCATACTTACTAAATCTAGGCTTACTATAATGGCCTATGATAATTTTAAGAGGGAAGCTGCTGACACTTTTAGAGGATTGGTAAAGATAGGGCTTATGAGAGAGAGGCAGAGTTTGTGGTTCTTTAGATACCAGCTAATTTCTCTCTATTATTGGGATGACCTTAGTTTCACAAGCTAGGAGGGGTTTATTCCACCCTACATCAGATGGTTCAAATTTCTTATAAAGGAGGCATGGTTACTATCAAGGTAGCAAGGGAGAATTCAATTTTTACTCTTAGCATAGCTACACTTAGCTATTTAATGGGTTTCACATAGTAGGGGTTGGCATCAAGAAAAAAGAGATGGATTTTACAAACCCCTATCTCATTAACATGATGAAAAAATGAGTTATTTACCAGATACATGATTAAGGAAGAGATCTCAGAGGACACATATGCCCATTGCTCCAATTGGTCACAAAGATAAGAAGGGCTTAGGCTACTGTACAAATAATGATAAGAAGAAAGCTGATCCTCAGCTAGGAGGGATTCCTTATATCCTAGAAAGCTTCATGCTAGCATCCAAGGAATGCAAGTACTATAGAAAGGCGAAGCCTATAGTAGTTCAAGGGAAGGTCATCCCTAGATTAGAGATCTTTAATGATGTCTTCGACTTGTTAGCTAGGACCATCAAACCTGTACTGGGATAAGGAGATTATGGTCAGGCTTGCTAATTTGGATTTAGGTCACCTAGAGGAAGTAATGATGCTTGAATTTTTAGTCATCAAGACTAAAGGGAAAGAGAAGATTTAGTATGAGGTTGCAGCTCCTGAGGAAGAGACTCCACCACTGACTCCCATAATAGAAGAGGCAGAAGCATCTGCCACTACAAAGACATGCTTAGAATTAATAGAGAGGTTAGAGAACACGCCATTCCAATATATTCAGAGAGTAAGTAGATTAAACAAAAGCTTCAAAGTGTAACACCCTAATACCCCCTAGAAGAGTGTATGAGTGGCAGAACCAATCAATAGAACATGATAGTGCAATTTAGATACTAAAATAAATAGATAACTTAAATTCTAACTTTCTACATTGGTCGTCTGCAGTTGTCATGACTCTAACTTACACTTCAATCAAGTTCTAACACCTGTACAAAAGAAAAGCTAGCGTGCAAGGCATAAAGCTTAGTATGGGTTAACTATTCATAATAATGACTAATTACAGTAGTTGCATAAAAACTCCAATCAATCGAGCTTAATCAATATTTAAATAACAAAAAAAGTACATTGTTAGACACCTAAAATCATTAATAAAATAATAATTCTTGGCTACTTAATATGGGAAATATTTAAAATATAATTTAGAATAAACGAACACATTTACCAAAGCCTTACTAGATTTTACTGAAATCTGAACAGGTCACACAATTTAACAGGAAAGAACATAATAATGACAAATCAATACAATTAGAAATTTGAATGCTATTATCTTAAGAAGCAAGCGATGGGTAACGAAGTGTAAGATACCATTAGTATCTATATAGAAGAGCTATTGCCTCTAAATTAGAATTTTTCAGAATCAAAAATTAGAAGAGATGTTGTCTCTAATAGAAGAGGTATAATCTCTAACAGAAGACACCAAAATGTCTAATAGAATAGCAATTACAACCCTTATAAGCATGTCTATTTATCCATTACTCAGACTCTAATAGGCCAGGTTCACATTAAAACACAATATATCTAGAAGCATGGGTTTACATTACTTCATAACCATTATATACCAGATATACACCAAAGAATATCATTGTTAGGATGAAAAATAACATAGTTCTATAGCATATTTATGTTCACCTTTTCTTAGTTTCATGCTTGCCTTTTGTTTTATTTTAACTTGGGTATGTTTTATCTTTTGTTCTTTTGTATTTGAGAGTGCTCTTTGTTCTAATGCATGTCTTTAAGTGCATCGGGTGCCTAGGATTAAAAGAATATTTTTTTACAAGTAAAAGAGAGGTGTTTGGGTTTATGATGAGTCATCCTATGGGGTGATGAGTCATCACACTAGTGATGAGTCATCATAGAGACCTCATATGTCGACTCAAGCCCACTTGGCACAATGGTACTGACTTGTTTGCACACCTATATACCAGAATCCAATTTTTTGTTATTCTAATAACCCAAATAATACCCTAGTAGGAATGTAATATATTTATGGGAATTTAAGAATTAATGAAACAATGAATCTGATAATTAATATTGAGCTGGGGATATAGTTGGTATTAAGGTAATTATTAAGGGTAATTCAGTAAAATTATACCAATTCTATTATATATGTATGGAAATAAGTTAAATGTGGATTAAAAATGTTAACATGAGGAAATAATGTAGCAATGAAGTAATAAAGGATGTTTAAGGGCCAATGCGTAAATATAGGAAAAGTCGAAAGGTGTAACCAATGGGAAAGCCTAACATATTACTATTATAGAATGTTGTTTTTATAAAGCAAGAAAATGAATACGAAAGGGAGCAACTTGGTCAACCATTTGAGAGGCCAAAATCAGATTTCCTTAAGCTTTAACTCTCCTAGAAACACATAAAAAATCTACTTCTAAAGGGTTTAGTATAGAGATGATAAATTAAGTTGGATTTCAAAGTACAAGAGGTAAGTTTATAATGACCTCATGATTCCTTCTTCTTATTTATCTTATCCTTATTAAGAAGCTAGATTTTATGAATTTAATGACATATATAAATGTGTATGACTGTGATCTAGCGAAAGAATTAGTAAAATGAAGAAAAGGAGGAATTAGAACATGAGAAGAGGATTTTGAGTTGATTAAGGTATGTAAACCTCTCATCTTGATTCCTATTATAATTTATGTATTAGATATCTAAATATTATTTTTTGACATAGTTTTTTATAGTAGATAAAATAATTGAATTTGGTTCGTGTGTAGGAGATTGATTTACTATTTGATATGATAACTAGCTAAACTCTATTTTTGGTTTCACTTGAACCAGTCCGAATGTTTTTGTCATAATCTGGTCTATACACCTTTAAATTGAATAATTATAGTTTCCATTGGAATTTTAAGACATAGGACTTTGACTTTTATGAGAACTTTTAGAGCTATTCTGCAATTAGGATGCTTAAGAATGACCTAAGATTTGGAAGTCTGCTGTTGGCTTTAGTTTGGACCAGATTGTATTATTTTTTTGATATCTCATGATTCATAAGTTTGATTTGCTTTATTTTTCATTTTATAGAAAAATAGAGACATATGGAAACAAAATTTTAGAAGACTATTTAGTCTAATTTCTTGCTTGAATAAGGTTCAAAAATGCAAAACAAATTGGATTCTAGTATATAGATGTTCATACGAGTCGGTACCATGGTGCCAACTGTGCTTGAGTCAGCACATGAGGTCTCTGTGATGACTCATCATAGGGCCCAACCACCTCTTCATTGCTTGTAAAACAATATTCTTTTTAATCTTACGTACCTGATGCACTTAAAGACGTGTATTAGAACAAATAACACTCTCAAATACGAAAGAACCAAAGATGAAACATACCCAAGTTGAAATAAAACAAAAAGCAAGCATGAAACTAAGAAAAAGGTGAACATAAATATGCTATAGAAATATGTTATTTTTCATTCTAACAATGATATTATTTGGTGTATATCTAGTATATGGTGGTTGGGAAGCAATAATATACCCATATTTCTAGATATATAGTATTTTAATATAAACCTGGCTTGCTAAAGTATGAGTAACGGGTTAAATAAGCATGCCTAAAAGAGTTTATAGTTGCTATTTAATTAAACACTTTGGTGTCCTCTGTTAGAGGTTATACGTATTCTATTAGAGATAACATCACTTCTAATTTCTGATTCTAACAAATTCTAATTTAGAGGTAATGCCTCTTCTGTATAGATACTAATGGTATCTTATGCTTTGTTACCCATCACCCACTTCTTAAGACAATAGCCATTAATTTTCTAGTTGTATTGATTTGTCATTATTATCTTCTATCTTATTAAATTATGTAACCTATTCATATTTCAATATAATTTGGTAAGGCTCTAGTAATTGTCTTGGTTTATTCCAAATTATATTATGAATGTTTCCCATATTAAGTAGCCTAGAATTATTATTTTATTAATGATTATAGGTGTCTAACATTGTATTTCTATTTTGGTTATTTTAATATTAATTAAGCTCGGTTGATTGGAGTTTTTATGGAATTACTGTAAATAGTCATTATTATACATAGTTAACCTATACTAAGCTTTATACTTAACATGATAGCTTTTCTTATGTGCAGGTGTTACAACTTGATTAAAGTGCAAGTTAGAGTTGAGACAACTATAGTCAGCCAATGTAGAAAGTTAGGATTTAAGTTATCTATTTATTTTAGTATCTAAACTATACTATCTATAAAGGTTGATTATAAATGTAATTTCAAGTATAAAAATCTATATAGTGATAGTTAAGGATTTATTTTTTTAGCTAACATGTTATATGGATTGGTTCTGGCACCATGTGCTCTCTTAGGAGGTATTGGGGTGTTATAATTTAGTGGTATCAAAGCTTAAGTTTATGTGCTTTGACATAAATTAAGCTTCAATATTCTATATGTGCACAAGTTAGTCGTGTTGTTGGCCTACAATGGTTGGCCTGATCCTGATATAGAAGGTTTTATAGAACTATTTAAAGAAAGAGGTTGATAATAATCTATTCGATTTGAACTTTTTCTTCCATTTCTGATTTGTTCCTTATTTCAACATGTGGTGTTTCTTATTATGGAACTTTGTTCAAGATGATCCATATTGTAACACTGGTTCGATAGTGACTAGTTCTAATAATGTTTTAGATTTTGGCTAATTTAATTCAAAGGTGAATTATGTTAGGCAAAGTAGTTAGAAAATGTAGTATATTAGAAATTGTTACGAATACATGCTCTTATAAGAATATCTATGACCCAAGTGATTCTAATTTCACTATAGAATATGAGATTATGAAATGTGAGTGATTGGTATTTTAGTTTATAGACATGTTATAACTTGTTATACGAAGATTACGCTGCCAAGAATTAGAGAAGGAACTTGTAGTCAAGGATAAGTTCACAGAATTATTAGATTAAGAAAATGATTTAACTCTGGTAGTAGATTGGTTTGATAAACATTATACTAGTAAGAATTATGTTTTACTAAGTTAGCTGCTTATGAAGTTTGGATTTTATAAGCTCAATATCCTATAAAACTTGGCTTAGATTACTATTTTGACTAGTCTTAATATTGTACGACTATAAGTTACCCTAAAGAGATACATAGCTTTATTAGCTTTTGTACTAAATTCTAATTGGTTAAAGTGGAAGTTATAATATATTTCTTTGAGAAATTGTCTGGTTACTTCTTAAGTTTATTTTACAAACCTCATTGAATTTACCATATTATGTGAGGTAATATTTGTTGAGTTAGGAGACAAAGAGATTTCATGTTTTATTATAGAAATTTTTGGGTAAAGGTTTTAGGTAGATTAACAAGTTAAATTTGATGCTACATTTTGTCCTATTTATTACAATATAATTTAGATACTGTAATGGATATAAGAGGATATGGTTATTGATTTAATTTTTGGTTTTATTTCTCCCTTAAGAAAGGTAATGCGGTTCAAGCGATAATTGATAGGCTTATAAGCTCTAATGATGGGCCTTTCTCATTTGAATACGATAGCAATTTTTAAGTTATACAAGGATTCTGAAGAAAAAATTGTCTACTATACAAATACTTACTTTCCAAATGAATTGCCTGTGATAAGAGATTATTGATAATTTATTTAAATATTGCTATAATATTGTACGAGACTTTGTATGTTGAAAAATTTATTTTTATAGAAATCTAACATGAGGAGTAAAGCTTAGTATGGGTTACTATGCATAATAATGACTACTTACAATAATTGCATAAAAATTCCAATCAATTAAGCTTAATCAATATTTAAATAACCAAAAAAGAAATACATTTTAGACACCTGAATTTTTTAATAAAATAATATTTCTTGCTACTTAATATGGTAACCATTCAGAATGGAATTTGAAATAAACCAAGACAATTACCAGAGGTTTACCGAATTTTGTTGAAATCTGAAGAGGTCACACAATTTAACAGGACAGAACATAATAATGGCAAATCAATACAACAAAAAAATTGACGGTTATTATCTTAAGAAGTGGGTGATGGGTAATAGAGCGTAAGATACCATTAGAATCTATACAGAAGAGGCATTGCCTCTAATTCAACATTTGTAAGAATTAGAAATCAGAAAAGACATTGTCTCTAACAAAAAGGGCATAACCTCTAATAAAAGACATCAAAATCTCTAATAGAATAGCAACTGCAACCCTTTTAGACATTCCTATATTTACCTACTACTCAAACTCTAGTAGGCTAGGTTTACATTAAAACACAATATATCCAGAAATATGGGTATATATTGCTTCCCAACCATTATATACCAGATATACACCAAATAATATCATTGTTAGAATGCAAAAAAACATAGTGCTATAACATATTTATGTTCACCTTTTCTTAGTTTTATGCTTTCTTTTATTTTATTTCAACTTGGGTATGTTTCATCTTTTGTTCTTTAGTATTTAAGAGTGCTCTTTGTTCTAATGCATGTCTTTAAGCACATTAGATGCCTAGGATTAAAAGAATATTATTTTACAAGCAAAGAAGAAGTGCTTAGGTCTATGACTAGTCATTGCAGAGACCTCATATGCCGAATCAAGCCCAGCTGGCACCATGGTGCCAAATTTTCTGCACACCTACATACTAGAATCCAATTTTTGTTTTGCATTTTTGACTTTATTCTAGCTAGAACTAGATTGAATGGTCTTTTATAATTTTGTTCCCATATGTATCTAGTTTCCACAGAATAAAAAATCAAGCCAAATAAATTTATATATTAGGAGATATCACAAAAATAATACAAGCTGGTCCAAAATAGGGTCAACAACAGACTTCAAATCTTAGGTCATTTCTAAGCTTCCTAGGGTAGAATTAGCTCTAGAGTTCTCAATAAAAGGTGAAATCCTATCTCTTAAGATTCTAATGGAACTAGATTTACTTAGATTAAAGGTGTATATACTAGATTATGGCCAAAACATTTGGACTATTTCAAATGAACCAAAAATAGAGTTTAAACTAGTTATCATATCAAACTGTAAATAAATCTCCTACACACAAACCAACTTTAATTCTTTTATCTAATATTATAACCATGTCAAAAATCATATTTAGATATCTAATACATAAATTATAACAGGAATTAAAGTGGGTGGTTCCCATACCTTA
>JBBPFJ010000092.1:369008-394170 GCA_037975025.1 Excoecaria agallocha | reverse complement strand
TGACTAGAGATATTTTTAGGTACCTAGAGTTTATTTATGAAGTTATTTTGAGCAAAAGAGATCAAAATCTTAGTGTTTTATTTGATGAGAATTTTGGCCCCTTGTAGAAACACAAAGTGGTGTACAAGCTTCTAAGGGAAAAGGCAAGGAAAAAGAAGTATGAGGAGGCTAAAGCAAGTGTATAAGGTTTGTGACTATAAAATTTATCAATTTCCTTAAATTTTATATGCAATTACATTAGTAAACTTAGGTAAACCAGTAATAAATGCATGCTTAATTGAACTTAAGCTTAGAATAGTGACTATAAGCCGTTATATTACCAAAATTTTATTAATGAATAGTAAATTGGATAGTTATAGGTCAATCAATAAGTAAAAGTGTTACTAGCAGTGATTGAAAAGATTTGTAGTAAGTGGAAATTAATGATGGTTCAGTATAAGGTTTTAATTTTTTTCGGATAATTGCTTAAATCGGTATGACTTTGTTATAGTTAGAGTGTTATAATGTGTTCCCCATTCAATGATGAAAGCTATTTTAATTCTATCCATAATTTGATTTAAGATCTGGTTATACCTAGTATACCCATCCATAAAGATGTACATTGCACACACAGCTGCACTATCTACCAAAGCATCTATGTGAGGTAATGAGAAATCATCCTTAGGGCAGGCCTTATTTAGATCTCTGTAATCCATGTAGACCCTCACTCTTCCATCCTTCTTGGCAATGGGAACTACATTTGCATCCACATGGGGTATTAGACCTTTACCAGGAACTTAGCCTCTATTTGCTTCTTTACCTCTTCTTTAACCTTTTCTGTCCATTTCGGCCTAAGTCTTTCGAGTTTTTGCTTGATATGTTTATATACAGGATAAGAGGAAATTGCATGTTTGGCTACTTCCTGATCAATTCTTGGCATGTTTTCATAGGTCCTGGCAAAGATTCTCTCATATTTTTTTAATATTCTCTTAAGTTTTTCTCACTCTTCAGGGATAATGCCATATGCTATCAAGATTTCTCTTGGATTTTGAAGAGTTTCGAGATTAAATGGAGTAGGATTTGTTAAATTACTGTCAAATATGAATGATTTATAATCATGATCATGTGAAATGAAATCGTGTGACACATCACACAAATAAGCAAATTTATTCATATTATTAATATAAAAGAAAACTACATACACCATTGTTAAAGAGTTTAGGTACAAAAAGTACATCTATAAAAGCATCCTCATCTATATCCAGTGAATTTGATGCCACCGAAGAGCCTTCCCTACTCTTTATATGCAGTTGAGACTCCTTATCTACCTCCATGATAGCTTTTAGAACATTCCCATTCAACTCAAGCACTGGAACTTCAAACTCAAGCTTCTCTTTCCCTTCAACTTTGGAAGCCAATAGTTTTGGAGTTATAATCTC
Source organism: Excoecaria agallocha (assembly GCA_037975025.1). Classification (NCBI taxonomy): domain Eukaryota; kingdom Viridiplantae; phylum Streptophyta; class Magnoliopsida; order Malpighiales; family Euphorbiaceae; genus Excoecaria; species Excoecaria agallocha. The sequence goes on along the minus strand of JBBPFJ010000092.1, from coordinate 392,752 downwards.
CTTAGGAACATCACTATCCCATTCAAACAACTTGATTAGTATCTTTTCATCTCAAAATTCTCTAGCAGGCTTGATGGTTTTACTGACCTAGTCAAAAACATAATCAAATATGTCAAACTGGGGATAACCTTCCCTTCAACCAAAATATGTTCGATTTCACCATAGTACTGAGATGTTATAGATGCAGGGATAAAGCTATCTAGAATATACGAGACCCCTTATAATTTCATGGGAATCTTTTCCTTATCATCAAATCTTCTATAGCCCAAGCCTTTTTTATTTGTTTGCCCCATTATGGTGATTACTTTAAAAGGACCCTGTAAATCTCTACCATGCCCCGCTCCTGGAAAAAAGTTCATCTTCTTCATCATATTCACCACTTGAGGAGTTAACTCCAGCTCACCCTTATCATCAACATTGATAATAGCCATATAAAACCCACTAAATGGTTGGTTAGCAATACCTAGAGCAAAAACTTGCTTTTGTCCAGCAGCTTTTATAGTAACCACTTTGCCCTAATGTGGAATATTGATTATTTGATAAAGAGTAGATGGAGCTCCCCCTAATTTATGAAACCAAGGTCTTCCTAATAGCATAAAAAAGTTAGTTGGTATTGGTAACACTGTAAACTCTACCTCTATATTAATTGGGCCCTTCTTGACCATAACATTGAATGTAGCTACTGCTTGCCTTCGGGAATTGTCATAAGCTATAATCACCAAATCAGAATTGCTTAGCATGGACTCATTATAACCAAAAGTCAAAAGAGTTGCAAGTGGGCATACATTGATGGAAGATCTATCATCCACCATCACACCCTATGTTTACTGTTGACTTGCCCTTTATGTACAAAGGGCGATTATACTCTCTACCTTCAACTGTCATATCCCTATTAGTGTACATATTGTTCTCTCTAGCATTTCCTCTGAAAAGATCCAACAATTTTGAAGGCAAAATGGTAGTAGCCATAATAGATTCACACAAGGCCTTTACCATTTTCTATCTATAGTGGATGATTATCAAAGAAAATCTTAGATGGAAATCTGAGCAGGGGTTTTCTTTAACTGTTTACGAATCTGATCCTTCTCTTATTCCTTTTCTATAGGTAATGGTAGATAGTCTTGTGGCCTTTCTACTTTGGCATTACTCTCCCACTTCCAATAATCAGCTTTACTTTTGTTTCTCCTTTTTATTTTAAAAGTCCTACAGATCTATAAGGTCTTCTTTAGCATCCTCCTCATTCTCACTAGGTGACTCCCAACAATCAATTACACAAACTGCTGGTTTTCCCCTTCCCTCTCTAGATAATGTTTCTAGACTTGTTGAAACATTTACACCTCATTCCACCTTATCTACCTCTGACTGTGAAGGATAAGTGATGGCTAGATACTTGTTGCCATACAAGTCTTGTAATATATACCATTCGAGTAGACTTGATCCAATAATTGAAATTGATGACTATACTGCATTATACCTTCCTTTCTTATTTTATTTTTTCTCTAAGTTAGTAATTTATTTACTATTAATAAGATCCTGAATTCTATCCCTTAAGGTTTAATAGTGATCAGTAAGATGGCCAGTATGCTGATAATAGGCACAATACTATTCAGCCTGATGATTGGGTTGTCCTTGACTCCAAGTGGGGCTTAGAGTTTATCAACTGATCAAGCACCCATGACAAAGATCTACCTAAGTTTGAATAGTTCCTCTAAGTTGCTTCAACAGTAGATACCTCAGCTAATTTTCTAGTAGTGCTTATACCACTAGCTTTACCAGCCATACCTCCATATCCTCGTCAACCAGAACTAAAACCCATATCACCAGTAGTCCTTTCTTTCTTTGCCAAGTACTCACCTTCAGCCTTAATAGTGATGTCTTTTAAGGACTTCCAATCTTTTAGCCCTTTCATCTTTAGATCATCTTTTAGATAGGGGTTAGCATTTCTGATAAAGAGCCCGATTTGATCAGTTGTGTTAGGCTTTCTTTTTATTTTCATCACGCTATTCCTCCATCTCTTCAAATGCTTATGGAAGGATTCATTTTACTTTTGCTATAGCAATTCAAGATCTTTTAGGGTGACCTCCATTCTAGTACTATAATCATACTATCTTAAAAATTCTTCTATCAATCTATCCTAATCCTAATTCCTGCACCTATCTAACCCATGATGCCAGTCAATGGTAGGGCCTATAAGATTAAGGTTGAAGTACTTAACCTTTTGCCTCTTTGTGAGAGTGGTTTTTTTCATAACCAAAATATACTATTTTATATGGGCAGATGGATCAAAAGTGCCATCAAGTTTTGGTAAGTATGACATCTTGAACCACTGAGGAAGCACATCCTCACTCTCCAAATCCTTATCTTTTGGGCTAACCCTTTTACCAGCTGATAATACTTGAGCCATCGCCTTTATCTTTTCCTCTATTTTCTTTAGGATTGGATCCTCTAATTTAAACAACTTACTTCTTAGGGCTTATGTCATTGTTGATTCCCTCTTTTTATCAAGAATGAAATCTTTCTCGGAAGAAACACCCTTGTCTTTCCACTATTCAACAGATAAAACCTTTGGCCCAGAACCCCTTGACTCAGCCACTAAAGAAGGCCTACAATAGCAGTTATAGTTGATGTGCCCCTAAAAATAATAGTTTCTCTATGTGTAGTGATAGGTGCTAAAGGCTACTTTCCAGCAAGCTATGATAAGGAGGTCATCATTTTAGTCATCATAGCCTTTATCCTTTTTTCAAATTCCTTGAACCTTTTATTTAATTCCTGAACCTTTTGTTTAATTCCCAATTATCAGTGGCTCATGTTTGCATTGGATCTTCCATTCCTACACTTTTGAAGTTAACTTAAAAATATCTGCTATATCTAAATCAGTCTTTGATGTTGATTCCAACAATTCTGATGGAGGCTTTCTGACAAAATAGTTATATAGACCTTTAAAACACTTAGATGACTCCATAATGGCTGAAAAGGAAAGTATTATTAGAATGATGCATGATTATGAATGCAATGTATGATCATGTTGTGCATCATTCGAAAAATACATGTGCAAATAAAAAAAACACCTTCCAACCTTATTACTTCCCCTACAGGCAATCGTACGATCTCTTTCTTAGGTAGGATTAGTTTGATGGCTTAACAGGGAACCCAATGAATATGGATGGTGTATGAATAAGAGCTGGCATCATGATCTCTCTATATTTAAACTGCAGGCAGATGCATTTTTTGTCACCATGTATTCAAACAAATTGAGATTAGCCCACCGGGGCATGGTAGCCTTTGATTAACACCTACCTTAATTTATTTGAATTTAGTCCAATACACAGAGACCCGAATAGCAAGCATAGTATTATGGCTCATAATAACTTGGGAAAGTGTCTATTGCCACTATAGAAGGCATGGGTCTGGTGGCATAATTTTAGTGTTACGTAAGCATGGTCCTTAGCAATGGATTTAGCTCATTGTGAGCATAACGACCCATCGGATAATAATTTAATTTATTAAATGGTATAAGGCTTGGGCTAGTAATTATCCTCTAACACTTCCCCATATTGAGTGAATGTAGGGTTGTATTTCAGGAATGCACCTTTGGTCAAATAGGGATGCCTAACTTAATTCTAAGGTTGTAACATGTTTTAATGGAACCTATTTTCGTAGAAGGTTAAAATGATAAATCATAAACACTTATTTATATTAAATTAACCAAATTATTTCCAAAGTAAAATCATGTGGTCCCTAGTGGAGTTGCCACTATGACGTGTATCGAACCTCTTAAGCATCCGATTTATTCTTGAAAGCTCATTTTTAGGGCTCAAGATCGAATAGAGGTTAATTTAAGTTGTGAATGCTAGTGTTTCATAATAGATAAGATATTATTTCTAATTGTTGATGATGATCAACCTACGAAGGCATCTGCTGGGCACGACAAGACAGGTATAACGGAGTCATCACCTAATAAAACATTAGAAAAGTGAGTTCTAACCTAATAAAGTTGAAACCAGAGTTAGTTCGAACTTAACTTCTATTTGTAACTTTGTTAATGTTTATATAAATGAGTGTTTGTCATTAATTATTCCAATTTCTCTTCAAGTATTTTCATGGCAAATAATTAAAGTTGCATTTCAAATACTTCAAAAGTTGTAAAGTAATCGAAGTAATAAATAAGAAAAGTTGTAAAGTAATCGAAGTAATAAATAAGAAAAGTTGTAAAGTAATCGAAGTAATAAATAAGAAAATATTTACACTTATAGCAAAATAATCATATACAAAATTAGGGATTTATTAGCTTTTTTTGAATGAGAACATTGGTCTTCGCATGCATATTTACAAAAGCAAGGCTTTGAGCATAGTTTGAATAAAAATAGGATAATTGATCCCTCGTATTTTTGGGAAAATAGTCGTATTTGATTTATTTTAAGGTAAAAGAATTATTTGTATTTATAAAAATAATCCTTAATTTACATGTTATTTTATGAAAGAAAATTGGGACATTGGATCTTTCATTTTAGAAAAATTTCACTAAAATTTGTACAAAATTATTTAGTGATTTTTTAGATTATCATTCGAATAAAATGGTTATTTATAGATAAATAGAGCAAAGAATGAAAGATATACATAAATTGGGCTATTTACTGTATTGGACATATTGGTTCCCTTATGGATATTTATGAAATTTCTTGTACAACTTTTGGGATAAAAAAGTGGACATTAGTCCATTTTTATAAGAAAAAACTAGATTAATCAAGTAAAATATATTTGATGTGGATTTTCCTTGATTTTCATTCGAAAACCCATTTTTACTAGCTATTATAATTGATTTGCAACAAAAATAAAGGAAATAATATTACAAGCTAAATAGAAGGGCTAATCAATAACTAAATAACATATCGTAAAATTAATCCCGAGCTAATTTAAGCCCTCAACCTCCAAATATCCTGCAAGCATAGGCATTAAAACATACCAATAAAAAGGAAAAGATGACATGAGTTAATAAAATAAAATAGTTAAAATTAGTAAATAATAATGACAACATTTAAAAAATATAAATATATTAACAGTGATAATAATAAGACCAAGAATATAAATAGACAATATAAACAATAACCCATGAATAAGTAATTATAACAAGCAATAATAAATAATCATAGTGAAAAAAGAAAATAAGAAAATCAAGGATAAAAAGGCATCAAATAAAACTCACAACAAGTATAAAGGGAGAAAGTCACGGCTTGAAGGGTGAGTCACGACCTTGACTGGGGATGAGTCATGCCCCTTCAAGCAAGTCACTAAGCAATTCAAAAGTAAGTCACAATAAGTGAAGGGAGAGTTACGACCCAAGGCTATGACTCATTCATGACTCAAGGTCATGAGTCATGCCATGCAGAGTTGATCTAGAGGGTAAACATATTAGAGACCATTATGTAAACCTTCATTCAGTAACATTAGCAGGATATGGATAGGACCATAGGGGCACTGGCAGCTGTTGGAGCTAGATTTGATACTAGTTTATAGGTAATGGATGCCATCATCACCAGACTGAGTTAGTAGACTACCATGATAGAGGGGGTTAGTTAGAGGACCTTGGATGCGATAGGAAAGGCTAGATAGGCACTAGACACTCATATCAACAAGATAAGAGATGACTTGAGGGATTATGCAAACCACCAGACTTTAGCCATCAAGCAACTAGGCACAGGGATTAGCAGGTTTGCTTAGATGATCGAACAGATTCTATGCCTCTTATCTAGGTACATATTGAGGGTATAGTTTAGGGCATTGTTTCCATCCTCAAAGCCTTCTATAATAGCAGTACAACCATATCATCAGCCTGATCCACGATCATCATCTAGACCTGCATCTTTACGACCATCATCCTCATCATCAAGACCTTTAGCTTTTTAACTATCATCTTCGAGACAATCTTTCTCATGTCCTTCGCCATCATAGTCATTCACACCTTTCCAACCATCATCAGAGATAGCATATCGTAGGGCACCTAAACCATCGTAGTAGTTATTTTTTAAGTAAGGGAGTCTGAAAAATTTTTAGGTATTTTTCATGTATATAAAAATGAGGACATGTATTTATTTATGCTTCATTATCTATAATTTTTACCCAAGATTAATATGTATGATGAAAATGACATGAAAAATTGAACGACAAAAAGGCTAACAATGTAAATGAATAAAAATAAATAGTAAAAGGATATATTGACTATAATTGACCATAATTGACCAAATATAACAAAATAAAATCATAATTCTTCCAAATTCATAAAGCAAGGCACTAATACCACACCGTTTCTCATAGGTATAAAAGCCCTCTCAAGAGGCACATGTATTTCACACTTCATGGAGCCTATAGTAGATATATTGTTTGCTTATGGAATGAAGAAACTTGTTAATGATGCTCACACTAAACTAAATCGAAAGGATAAAGTATTTGTGAATAGGGAATAAATAAGAGTCTGTGATGCTTCCTCTTCCTTGGTCATAGCTCCAAGATACCTGCCATAAAAAGTCACCCTAATAGGTTGAAATAAAAAAAGATGCATAGTAAAGAGAAGTGTGGATATTTTCTGACTTTGAAAGGATTTAAAAGAGATGGTCAGAAACCACTTCTACCTCCTTTGGATAAGAGAATTATTGAACTGATGAGAGACTTCACCAGTTATTAATCCATATGGCTAAAGATAAAGTGAGAGAGTTCACAAGTGATTGATCCACATAACTGAAGATAAAGTTAGATACTTAAAAAATAATTGATCCACATGGTAGAAGACAAAATCACAGTATAAAACTAAAGCACATTAAAAAAGGGATAGTCTAGAAGGTTTTTTTAACTTTCAATTATAAGGAAAAGAATTATGTTGTAGTGTCTTCAAGATAGATCTACAGATGAGAAGTAAACTATGAAATATGCTATAAGTGACTCCTCACAAACGCATATTTGCCAAAAAAATTTTAGCAATAACATTGATTCAAGGGTTTAGACATGCTGACAAATGTCATCAACCACCACAACAAGGTTAGTAATGCCAACAGTTGGCAATAACCACCACAAGATGGCATCAACCATTCCAGTTATATAATTCTACATGTTAGTAAGTTAGCACTAATCAAATATAAGCAACTCATTGTGATTCTGCATGTTATAAAAGGTGTTAATCAGATTGCCGAACAAGGGTATATATGTACCATGGGTATATACCTTTTCTTAGAGAGATCCATATTAAACTTCTTCAATACTTTATCTATATATGTACTTTGAGAAAGGCCTAACAACCTATTGGATCTATCTCTATAGATCCTTATTCCCAGAATATAGGATGCTTCTCCAAGGTCTTTCATTGAGAATTGCTTAAATAACCATATTTTAACAGATTGGAGAAGAGAAATGTCATTTTCCATGATCAATATGTCATCCATATATAGAACTAGGAAGAAAATTGCACTCCCACTGATCCTTTTATATACACAAGGTTTATCTTCATTCTGTGAGAAACCAAACTCTTTGATTGTCTCATTAAATCGTATGTTCTAACTCCTAGAGGCTTGCTTCAATTCATAAATGGATCTTTGAACCTTGCATACTTTTTTGCCATTTCCTGATGTGAACCCTTCTGGTTCTGTCATATACACATCCTCAGTCAGATTTCCATTTAGAAAAGTTGTCTCCACATCCATTTGCCAAATCTCATAATCATAATGAGCTGTAATAGCTAAAAGTATTCTTATAGACTTAAGAATCGCTACGGGAGAAAAGTTTCATCATAGTCAATACCTTCTTTTTGACAATAGCCTTTTGCTACTAAGAAAGCTTTATAGGTAACTATATTACCTTCCATGTCGGTCTTCTTTTTGAAGACCCATTTACACCCTATGGGTTTTATCCCTTCAGATGGTTGAGTTAAAGTACATACTTTATTCTCATACATGGAGTCCATTTCAGACTGTATAGCCTTAAGCCATAAATCACATTCTGAACTGTTCAAAACTTGTTTATAGCTTGTATGCTCATTGTCCTCAACTACAATTATGCCTTTATCTGAATCAATGTGAAATCCATATCTCACAAGGATATAACGCATTTTAGTAGATCTTCTAGGATTTTGTGTATAATTAGGTTTAACTATAATCTCATTATTAGGAAATTCAGTCTCGGGTTCAATTGATTGATCTACTTCTATTTGTGGGTCTTGAACTTCACCAAGTTTAATTTTACTCCCACTATGCTCTCGTAGGAGAAATTCTCTTTCCAGAAAGACAGCATGCCTTGAAACAAACACCTTTTGTTCTAAGGGATGGTAGAAATAATATCCAAACATTTCTTTTGGATATCCCACAAATGAACATTTGTCAAACTTAACATTTAGTTTGTCTGACATTGTCCTCTTCACATAAGCAGGACTACCCCATACCTTTATATGAGAAAGTGTGGTTTTCTTGTTATTCCATATCTCATATAAAGTAACATCAAGAGATTTACTAAGAACTCTGTTTAACACATAAACAACAATTTCTAATGCATATCCCCAAAAGGACTTAGGCAAGTATGCTCGGCTCATCATGGATCGAACCATATCTAATAGTGTTTGATTTCTCCTCTCAGATACACCATTGTGTTTTGGTGTATATGGTGGAGTCCATTGAAATTCTTGGCTTAAGTATTCTCCACCTCGATCTAATCTAAGTGTCTTAATACTTTTGCCAAGTTGCTTCTCTACTTCATTTCTGAATTTTTTAAACTTTTCAAATGCTTCTAGTTTATATTTCGTTAGATAGATATATCCAAGCCTGGAATAATCATTTATGAAAGTAATGAAGTAGGAGTAACCTCCTCTGGCATGTGTAGTCATTGGATCACATACATCTGAATGTATTAAGTCTAAAACCATTTTAGCTCGTTCTCCTTTCCCAATAAAGGGAGCTTTTGTCATTTTCCCCAATAAACAAGACTCACATGTATCAAATGATTCATAATCAAATGATCCCAAATTACCCGACTTGTGTAATTTGGTCATGCATTTCTCATTTATATGGCCTAAATGATAATGCCATAAATATGGCGTATTTATATTATCTAGTTTCATTCTCTTGGTATCCACATTATGCACTTCTTTAATTAAATCAAGAACAAATATACCATTCTCAATGATAGCTTTAGCATAAAACATATTGTTCTTAAAAATATAACAACATTTGTCATTTAAAGAAATGTCATAATCGTTCAATAAAGGACTGAAAGAAATAATACTTTTTGGATAAAGCTGAAATATAATAATAATTATTTAATTCTAGTATTAATCCAATTGGAAGAGGCAAATGATAAGCCCCCACAACTACTGTAGAGATGTTTTGTCCAGTAGCTGACTGTAGATATATTTCTACCTTTTCAACTCTTCTCTTACTTTTAAGCCCCTGTAGATCATTACACAAATGAGATCCACATTCGGTATCTAATATCCAAGATTGTTTTGAAGCAATAGAATAAGTATTAATTTCAATCATATGAATACCTAAAGTAGAAGCATCAGCTTGCTTCTTCTCCTTGAGAGAATCTAGATAGGCCTTGTAGTTACGCTTCCAATGACCATCTTTTCCACAATGGAAGCAAGTTTCTTTGGGATTTTCTTTCTTGGCAACCTTCTTCTTGGAAACCCCACCATTCTTTGGCTGCGCCTTGGTCACCATCATCTTCATCTTCATCATCTTCTTCTTCTTCTTCTTCTGCTTCTTGGCTTTAGTAGAAGTGACAACCATAACACTTTTTAAATCCTTCTTGAAGGATCCATCAGCTATTTTGAGCATGTTGATTAACTTAGGAATGGTTACTTAGATATTGCTCATGTTTAAGTTAAGTAAGAAAGGTGCATAACTTAGAGCCAACAAGTACAAGATTAAATCTATGTATAGATCATTATCCGTTACATAGCCAAGTCTACTCAAATGCTCAATATACCCATACATCTTCAGTGCATGAGCAGCAGCTGAAGTGCCTTCCACCATTTTACAGCTAAATAGAGCTCGAGCAATCTCATATTGCTCAATTCTAGCCTGAGAAGAATAAAGCTCCTCTAGATGAAAAATGATGGTTCTAGCATCCATCATCTCATGTTGCTTCTAAAGCTCTGACGACATAGCACCCAGCATCAAACATGCTGCTGCTTCATTATCCTCCATGTATTTTCGATAAGTGCCCTTGATCTCATCAATGGCATCATCTGATGGAAGTGGTTGTGGATCTTTATCCAAGACATAATGGATCTTTTCAGCTCTGAGAACAATTTTCACTTGCCTGATCCAATCAAAATAGTTGCTGCCAACCAGCTTGTTATCCAAGATTGATCGTATATTAATGTTTGATGTGCTCATGATGATGACCTAGATGTGAAAAAGAAAACATATGAGAGTATGTTCATATATATGTATGCATTAATTAGGTTTTTAATTAATTCATTTACTCCCACTATTTTATTGCAAATCAATAGCCCTCACTATTTAATCCGAGAAAACCCGATGGTTTTCTTAGTGGGCCAATATCCAATCCTTGATATGAAATTTGACCTTGACTGTGGTCAACAAATCGAATTCCATACCCTTGAAAGGTATGTATCTCTATACCAATTGTGTCTCTACATAACTATTGGATCATTAGGTTATCAATTCTTGATACATGCATATCATATATGCATTCCCTAATCTTGCCCCTAAAACCATTAGCCTTGACTGTGGTCAATAAGCTAATGAGCTAGCTAAGATGACCCATTTAATTAGATTCAAACATATTCGATATAATGTGAGCTTGACTATGGTCAACAACCCACACTATAAAGAACTTCGGTTCTCCTCAAATTAATGGAAGGCTTATATACCTTAGTATTAGTTTGAGGGATTTTAGTTAATTAAGTCTCATCATACATGGTTGGCGTACATTGGTATGCTTCATATATCTATCACATAAATATAAGCATACAAATATGGTATAGTTATGGACTTTACTAAATTGATCTCCTCGAGCCAAAAGGGCAATCAAAAGGTCAAACCTAGGTAATATGCATGATTCAAACAAGTAAAATAATTACATTATCTTGAAACTTGTTGGATCTCCATCCGGCCCTTCTTGCTTCTAGATAGTGGTCTCCATTTCTATCTCTAATTATAGTCTAAGTAATCTAATTACATATTACAATTTGAAAAAAAAATACAAACCAAAAACAAGTGGCCGGGATATGAAAGTCCTCATTGGGCCGAAACATGTATTATGCTCAATCACATTGAGTCTTTATCCATAACTATCCATCATGCCAATCATACACCCTTATATGCATTTCTAATGCATAAAGTAAAAACATATAATGGAATACAAACTTTATTTCAACTCTTGAAACTTACTTTTGAGTTATTTTAATAATGTGATCAAATTAGGAAATTTTTTCCCTTTTGGAAACTTTTATTTTAAGAAACCTTTTTGCATGCATGTGTTCTTGCCTTAATTATCAATCCAATTCATTATTTAGTAATTATTAATTGATTATTTAATTAATTAATCATATTAAATAATTAAATAATTAATTTTGGGCTTAAAATAAAGGGTAGGCCGAAACCCACAAAATTAAACCCTAATATGTGTTCACACACAAACCAATTTTGTGTCTATTGGACCATTTGGGTCTTTTGGAATAAGCCAAGCCCATTCAAGCCATTAAAACCCATTAATAAACTTAATTATAGTTTATAATATTTAATTTAAATAAGATCCTTAGGCCCACCAAGTCATTCACTAATTTAAACGAAGTCCGTAAACATAATTAAGCCCATTAAGTGGTTTTAATGAATTAAAATTAATCCAATTAATTCAAGGCCCATTTTAATTAATCCAATTAATTAAAAACACATTAATATATCAGATATATCAAATTTAGAAGATTAAAAATCGTTCTAAACAAGAACACACCAAGAACACCAATTTATCGAACTTTTCGACTAAACTAGTTTTCATGCAAAACTTATTCAATTTTAATTTTGTTTGATCCTATGGCTTAATATCACATATTAAATACATAAATTATCATCAAAATAATTTTATAGTGGATCAATAAAAATTTAATTTAGAATAGCTCCTAAACTTTATTGAAAAATAAAAGCCATTCACACCAAACACAATGATTCTTTTCTCAAAAGAATCATTTTTATTTTTCATTTTATATATTTGATCACATACATCCAGAAATCAATATTTCTCATTCATGAAAAATCAAATATGATATTTTAAAGTTTATGAAATAAATAACTAAAAAATAATAACTATTACGCAAAATATAGAATTGTATATTCATGGCAAAACTGAGGCTCTGATACCATGTTGGGAATTATCGGTTACATGCATCTCATACATGAGTGAAATTTAAAACTTTTTAACCAATAGATCTGATCTTGTCATGAATTTACAATATATATATTAATGATAATAATAAAAATCACCTTTGATTTTTGTTGAACAGTTGATTTTCCATTTCATCAGGTTGTCGCAAACCATAGTGTCCAAAATTGAACACCTCCAATTAGTAATCCACACTAGAGAATGATTGAATGAACCAACAATGGAGGACTACAAGGGCTGGCCGAAATTCCTTGATGCTAGCAAGGGAGGGGTGACAGCTAGGGTTTAGAGAGTGAGAATGTTTTTTTTCTCTTAATGTTCACTTAACCCTAAAATCCCTATCAATTGGATTTTTATAGTTAGGTTAAAAAATCCAAATTCATAATGGGATTAGCCTTTTTAAAATTGCTGGAGAAATATTAAATGGGCTTCTAGAATTATTAATAATTTATTTAGGCTAAATTAAATCCAATTTAAATCCTTTCATAAAAGACTATGCACAAAACCTACAAACTAGGCCCTTCATGCATAAACTTCGATTTAATCACCCAAATGAATTCCAAATCCATCCAAATTAAATATGTAGGCTTCATAACACTTATGAAATATATTTAATTTATTTTGGTCAAAGAATTAGGCATCTAAGGCCTTCTATCAGGGTTTGGCATGTAACCCTTCCTCTAAAGGGTTTTTGTGCCAAAACCAATCTTTTAGGCCTCTTTTAATTTCTCCAATGGATCTATTAATTATTATATCAACCCTATAACACTTATAGTCCAATAATAATTAATTATAAAATACAATATTTTAATTAGGTCCATTTTACAAAATATTACTAAAAAGTTCTGCGAACAATTTTACTTGATCATAATTAATTAAACTCTTTAATTAATTATTCTCTTATTCACTTCTCTATTCCCATAATAATATCAAATATTATTATTTTTGTCATTTTATCATTTTATCCTTTTCTCTATATGTGTGTGACCTATTGGGTTCCTGTCCATATTGGTAGTATAATATGTAATTGTGAGTTCTATTCAAAACTTACATGATTTAAACTTCTTTAAATCATTTTATCAATCCCTATTGATATTTATGATAAACTATTATACAACTCATGATTGGCCTCTAGCTAGGCATCATGACTACCCAAATGTCAAGAAAGTCAAGTGGTTTGATTATACCCTTCCATAAAAACAATTGCCGTGCAATTACTCCTTTCACCACTCTTATCTCAATTAGATTCTGAGTATGGATTTCTATCAACTCATATAAATCTAATTATTTATGTTTTATTAATTTATCCATTGTTCCCAAAATGCCCTTCATGGATCCCTATCCATCTTTATTACTCTGGCCAGAGATTCTCTGAATAAGGCAATTATAAAATCATGCCAGATAACTTCCCTTAATAAATCTGGGATGATGAATCCTTTGTCAATCACTCAACTATCTTCAAGTAGGTCATGATATACCCAACCTCCTAACTATGTTCACCCCTAGTTGGAAGTAATCAGTTATGGAGTCAAAGTATACCACTTGCTACTTAAGATAACCTTGGTGATCTCAAGTCTAAGGATACTTGTATAATTGCTATGAAGAGATTCCTCACTGACATAGATTTAATATCCATGTGAGGATTCTCTTTGCAGGTCTCCAATGAACTTGTTCTTCTAACAAGCATCCACATGTTAGCTTTGATTATCTTTCATAATCACAGTTATGAGAACCACTGCTTGAACAATTCAAAAAGCATAACATGTGTTAGTCTGTCCGAATTAACAATGTCCTATCTTGTTAATTCTATGACTAGGGATATTTAGATATTAACACATTTTCATACAATAAACATCTCATATCATGAACACTTTCATGATTGCCTTTGCACTGTGTTTAAAATATCAAGGACTTCATTTATTAATTTAAGATTTACAAACTCGTGTATTTAAACATAGCATTAATAAATGAATGATTCCTTTTTTTAAGAATATGAATTCATACATATGAAATACATCTCTATTACATGGGCTCTAGGGCATACTCTCTAACAAGTTTTTGCTTTATGCATATTCTTCCATATATGCTTGATTAGATAGCTATTTAATTTATTTTCTATATTTTCATGATTAAAATTTTTTATAATTTTTAAACTATGTTTTGTTATCATTTTTATAGTTTTGGGATGATTTGGGGCTTTAAAATTGTTTGTGTAATAATTAATAATTTTTTATTTGTTTTCTTTTATTTTTTTATCTTATATGTCTTGTTTGAGTGACAAATGGGAATAAGGCATTGCATATGGCTGTTTGTCAGCACTATAGATGAGACATCACTATGCCTACTTCTTGTCCCATCTCTTTTTTTTGGCCATCTATGGCCTTATTTTCACTCCTTCTAACATTTTTTAATGCCATTTTTATTAGGATAGATCATTTTGAATATTTAGATGTATTTTAGCTTTATCTTTTGCTTCTATAATGCATGATTTGCTTTCTGTACTTTTATTTATTCTAGTATATTTTTGTGAATATTTTTAGCTAATTAATTAATTTGTTTAATGTTTAATTTATTTTAATATGCTAATCAATATGCCTTATTTGTATATTTTTTTAGCCATTATATTTATGCATTCTTGGAGTATTATTTAAGGTAATTCTACTTTAGAGATATTCCTTCAATTGGTTTATTCTTTATATTTTTCTTTATTCTTTTTATTGAATTAAATTTATATTTTATTTTATTTTGATTTATTATGATTTTATGGGTTTGCTTAATTTTTTTTTTTATTTTTGGTACTTCATTTTATCTTCTAGATGTATTTCATTTTTTAGGTATGGAATAGTTTAGTAAAAAAGGAACATTTTAGCACACTAATTAATAAAAGTCATTTAAATGTTTTATAGTTAATTAATTTGTATTTTCCTTAATAAAATGGACTAATGTCCAATTTTCATCCTAAAAGTCACATAAATAAGAAAATAGTCTTATTTTCATCAAAATTGGCATCATTGATCCTATATTTTTCTAAAATTATTAAATACTCTTCACCTCCCCTTATGTAAATACATGTATAAGGGAACCGATGTTCCCAAACCTAACTAATCCTATATTTTATGTATGATATTTTAACATTTCTTAAGGCAATTTGCCTTTGTAATAATTAAGTAGTAGATTTACTTTATTTAGTTGCTTTATTTACCACTTTTATTTTCTTGGCATGTTTAATTTTCGCAATGTATCGTGTGAGAATGGAGGTATTGGATTAATAATCAAAAATCTAATTATAAAACAATACCTAATCAAGATGCCAAGTAAGAGTGATATCCCAAAATCAATCTCTATTTCGGCATCAAAAGGTTAAAATTCATTTTTCAATGTTATGTTAGGTGGTGACTCTATGATACCTGTCTCTTTGAGCTTAGATTAAATGCCTTCACAAGTTAAACATTAAAAATAATTTGGGACTAACCCTTTATTTATAGTAAAGTGGCTAGTTTAAGAGTTATAGTGAGCCTCATCCGGTCATAGTTTTATCATTAATTTTATTAGTTAATTTTTATTTCCAATGGAAAATCACATTTTCTATTGGCAATTTCCATCGGTAAATGATATTTATATTTTTATTATAATGTGCCAAGATGCATAAAATAACCTATAGGGTCATACATATAACAAAATGTGGCACCAAGATGAAATAAATTGTATTAATATGAGATGTGATGTCATAAGATAGTAAGAATGTAGAGGATAAAGTGTTTTAAATGGTCCAGAGATTAAATGCCCAAAGAAATATGCATAAAAAGTTATTCTAGGCCTTTTATGTGCATATTCATTTAATGACTTGGGTTTTTTTTTCTTCAAAGTCTAAATGGGTGTTAATTGCACATCATATGAGATATGAGGGTCCAATTATATTATATTAGGCCGATCATATGATGTCTTGGGCTTGGAACACAAGCAAAATTTGCAAAGTGGGCCACTCAAAAGCTTCGTAGGCATAGAAGGATTTTTGGGGCTTAAGGTCATTTAAGCCTAGTCGAATGGACCAAGCCTATTATGAGCTTACATCCATTTAAGGTTAACCTAAAGTTAACCCAAAGGGATTATAAATATCCCCTTAGGTCAAAATTAGATGTTATGACACATAAAAAAAAACCTTAGCCACAAAACTAAAAAGATATAATAGTTTTATCTTTTTTCTCTAGGGGTATGCAGAATCGAACAGAAACCGAAAATCGAACCAAACCAAATCAATTTTGGTCTATTTGGTTCGATTATTTTGGTTTTCAATTCGTTCGATTCTGAACCGAAATAAAAATTGGTTTAATCGATTTGGTTCGATTCTCAAAATTGAAAAATCGAAAGAACCGAACCAACCAAAGTTTTTATACATATATATTTTTTAGTATTAGATTTTAGAATACAAAAGTTGTTGAATGGTGTGAAACACGATAAAACTTACATTAAAACATCAAGGTCCCAAGTTCAAACCCCCAAGGAGACACATATTTTGCAGCTTTCTTTGTTTTTTTTACTTTAATTGTTTTTTGTTTTCTCAATTTTTTTTACTTACCTTTGTTTTTTTACTTTAATCTTTTTTATTTTGTCAAATTTTTTATTTTATTCTTATAAATGAACAATTTTCCTATTATATCTTTTATTAGCATTTGAGAAAAATAACATACAACTTTCTCTTTTTTTTTACTTTAATTGTTTTTTATTTTCTCAATCTTTCGTTTTTTTATTTTAATCTTTTTTGTTTTCTCAAATTTTTTATTTTATTCTTATAAATGAACAGTTTTCCTATTATATCTTTTATTAGCATTTGAGAAAAATAACATGCACTAAATTAAGCTTAACCGCATATTTAATGATGTCCAATTTCGATTTTAATTAAAGTTTTTTATATTTTTTATTAATCTTCAAAAAATTAAAAATTAATTTGTATCATAATTATAAGAATTAAGTGCTTTTCATAATTAGGCTCAATAAATCCATTCCACTCTTAATTTGTTAAAAAAAATCCTAATATACTTGAATTTGTTGGGAGTTTAATTTACGACCTAATATTTTTTATATTTGAAATTTATAATCAAATGAGGGTATAAACTTTGATTTTGGATTATTTTTAACGTGAGACCAAACTAAGAGATGAGGCAAGGAAAAGAAAAAGTTCATTAGAATGATTATTTAAACTTTTATTTTTACAAATTTATCCAAATCTAAGTTCATTTTTCATAATTTACTTAATTTATTTAATAAATTTATCCAAATCTAAGTTCACAAAATTAGTTGATTAAAATTCAAGCATAATTATCTAACCGAATATAATCCAAATTAGTGCAATTTATGGGAGTCAATGTGTAAACTTTGGAAATTTTTGATAAATTTAGTAGTAAGTTGAACGTATCCAATTGGTATTGGATTTGTGATTTCATCCTTTTTTAGCAAATTCAATTAATACATTCCAATTAGACATATATTCCCTGCCAAATTCAATACAATTTTTTTTAGAAGATGTAATATAATTGTATATATATATATATATATATATATATATATATATATATATATATATATATATATATATATATATATATATATATTTGTATTATTTATTTATTTATAACTCTTCAATGTCTAATATGACTAATATATTTCAAATATTTAAAAATATCTTATACACAATTTAAATTCAAAATTTTCAATCAAAGGAAAAGAGACCCTGTCAATAAATATAGAGTTACCCTTTGATTATATTTTTTCAAAATTTAGAAATTAATATTGATAGATAATTTCATATGGATATGTACTTTTTTATATTGATTTTAAATAAATGCATGTCGCAAAAATTTAAATACATTTATTTATTATGTCCCTAAAAAGAAAAAATACATATATTTCAAGCCGAAAAATAAAAATAAAGGCATTCAATATTACATTTCTCTAACTTATTAGTATAATAAATTTATGTATATTATTTTAATTTTAGTTATTTTAAATGAATTTATTTTGTTGAATATAAATTAATTTAATTTATGGACCCATATAGGTTAAAAGCCCAATAAAAAATAAGCTCATATTGACCCAGAATCGATTGAACTGACTAAAATTATTTTGGTTTGTTCGATTTCGGTTCAGTTCTTATATTTTCTAAAATTTGGTTTTTGGTTCAATTGATTAGGTCCAAAATCAAACCAAGCCAAATCGACCGTTTGCTCACCCCTACTTTTCTCTATTCTAACTGAATAGCCTCACTAGCACATAGCCTATTCAACCATTGTATCTCTTATTAAGTGTTTTCTTTTTGGACACACTGAGTATACTACAATCTAGTACGATGTAATTTCAATTGATCAATAAACACCATAGGTAAAGTTTTTAAAACTTTAACTAAGTTATTTCAATTTTTATGACAAGACCAAAAATGGGAGTTTAAAGTTTTTATTTTTATCCATTATGCATAAGCTATAAATTCCTTCATATGAAAAATAGTAGGGTATGAGAAAATTAAAAAAAAAAATGAAATCAATGGCCAAAGTGACAACAATTCAATGACATGAAATTAACCACTAGAAAATTTATTGAAACTGAAGTTCTTTACTTGACTGCAAATTATGAAAGTCATATCAAACAAAAAAAAAAAGAAATCTCACATAGAAAATTCATCAAATAGGTTGTAGGCAATAGCAAAATAGTTGAGAGAACTGAACTCTTATTTTTTAAAAAATAGAACTGAAATCTGTTAAATAATCGACAAATACTCATTAGTAATAAAAATGAAATCCTTTTAATTCATCTTTTATGCTTATACTCTAGTAATTTAAGCCACTAAAATAGCTTCATACCCATGAAAATAAATTGTAGTATGTTGAAATAATTGCAATGTTTGTCTCTAAATCATACCACTATAGAAAATTTTTCTCACACAATATGGATTTCTACAAACTTATGTCATCACCATAAGTAAATTATTGCCCACCATATTTTGAAACTCACTAAAATATTGCCATCAGTCCATTTTTTCATATCATGGACTTCGTTTGATATGTATGATATTTATAATTCTACTTTTTCTCTTAATTTTCAAAATGAGATAGAAGAACAAGCTGGGTTATGTTTTTACTTACAAACCTATAAAAAATATTTATTCTAATGTTGCTGACCATATGATCAAGCTGAAACTGTTTACTTAATTGATAACTATGGAAAATACATTCCCAAAGGCCACATCAGTACGGCCCCAAATAAGGCCCAAGCCCCAGTGGCAAAAGGGTAAAGCGTGAGGTTGAAAGACAGCACAGGAAAATGTGATGTCCAATCGGATTGATGGGATAACATATCCTGTTAACCCCACTGACACAAAGCCAACGCCTATACTCCCCACCTACTTCCTGTCACGTCACTACTCATGCTACTCTGACTGCCGGTTATCACTCCCTAAGGTACTCAAGTACCCCTCCAAAGAACTCCTATAAATAGCCTAAAACACAATGGATCCAGGTATTGAACATCTGAGACTCTCTCACTCCTTAAAAAGCACTCTCTTTATAAAGCTACTAACTTAAGCTTTGGAGTGCTAACGCTTGGGTCCGACCGGACACTCCTTTTTACAAGTCTAGCTATTTGACCGGCCCTATAACCGCCAATGCTTCTTCTTACAAGATAAAGACTTTTTAAGCTTTATCATTTGGTGCTTTCATTGAGAGACAAATGGCAGGTTCGAGATCTAATGCACATGAAATTTCGAAAAAGTATAATCATCATAGTCAAAGTAGATCTAGGCCCTTGGAAAGAAAAGAGGAGTCTTCCAGATCTCCCTATTAGGGTTGACCTCCTTCCAAAATTCAATGCCGATAGCGATGCGGCAATCGAAAGATACCCCTAATTACCATCAAGGATGCATGCTATTCTTACCAACTTTACTAAAAGTATAGTCCAACCTTTAAAAAAGGAAAAAATGCCCAGAACTTATGAAAGAAGCCATGAAACGGATTTCATGATCGAGGGATTTCGAAAAAAAAGGAACAAGGGGATTTTCATCAATAAGCCAAGAGCTCATGATGGTAGGAGGATGAGGGCCAGAACCCCAGACAGGTTATGATAAGGGGAAAGGCACAAGGTCCTTAAGCAGGGATTCCCCATACATCCCCAGTAGATCATCCACTTCGTCTATAGGGGACGATTTGTCTTTTATGTGCACCCTAAATCGTAGCCGCACGAAGGGACGGAGGAATGAACTTGTTCCGGCTGCCATAAGCAAGGAGGACAAATGGTTCAAGTAGAAGCTTAGGTAGTTCAGGATCTAAGAAAGGAATGTTTTGAGGATCACACCTGCGGTAATACGGCCTCACCGTTTCGCAGGAAAATCATAGAGTTAGAGCTACCTCCCAGGTGGGCGAGAAGTAGTAAAGGACAGATATACAAGTAAAACTTACCCTTCTACACATCTTGCAAAATATCTAACAAAAGTGCAGGTATACACCTACGACGAAAGGATTGCCTGTAGGATATTCCCTACCACGCTGGGAGGAGACACTCTCACATGGTTCCATAAGCTCCCGCAGGTGTCGATCACTTCCTTTCGACAACTAAAGGAGTTGTTCATTACACGATTCATTGTACAGACATGGGCTCCAAAATCTGTGAGTGATCTATGTAACCTTTATCAGAGGACCGATGAAAGTCTTTGAGACTACATCGATAGATTCTGGGCTACAATATCGGAGGTGAGAAATGTAAGTGTGGAAATGGCATCAACTGCCCTAGCCTATGGTACTACTGATAGGCCATTGTTTGAGTCAATTATGACAAGGCTGCCAATCATTTTTTCCAATTTAATGGAAAGAGCTAGGCAACATATCCAGTTGAATGATGCCTTGAGATCCAGCCATGGCAGAAAAAGTAATGTCTTAGATAGGCTACAACACCCAGAATGGATGGACATTTAACCGAGATCCAATTTTCGAATGGCTTGCAAGGAGTCCCGAGAGAGCTTCCACTTCAAGGAGCTTGGGAAAAAAAGGTGGCAGAATGATCAAGGTATGATCGGGGCGCTTATTAGCAAGCTCAAACTTTTACTCCGCTCAACGCCAATCCAGTGCAATTATTGATGTGGATCAAAAAGAACCACCACAGGGTGAACTGGCCTAAAAAGATGGACGAGAAGACCAGAAGAACCTAAAACCACAACAAATACTGCAAGTTCCATAGGGATGTTGGTCATATAACTGACGAATGTCATCAGTTGAAGGAAGAAGAAATTGAACGACTCATGCAAAGGGGATCCCTCAAGAGGTTTATAGGTCCGACTCGAGAGGGAAAGTCCCTGTAAACAATCGGACCATAAGAAAGATGACTCTGATGATGATGATGATGACAATGAGTGGAGAAAAGCCCAAAAAATACAGACCCACGCTGACCGTTATGTCGGTGTTATAAATATGATCATTGGCGGGGTCATCCTATGGAGAAGATCTTTCCAGAAAAAGAAAGGGTAAGGGCATCTATGTCTCCTCAAACATTTTGAACAACCAGCCCCCAGTCACCATATCCTGTGAGGATGCACGAGATGTAATGTTCCCTCACAAGGATGCCCTTGTCGTCAGGGCACAGATTAACAATTTTGATGTAAAAAGGATATTGTGTGGACAATGGAAGTGCAGTGAATGTGCTTACATTGTAAGCTTATAGAGCAAATGGGGTTACCGATCGAAGAACTCAAGCCGAATGCCATGCCATTGATCGGAATTGGGCCAATGCCACAAGTACCGATAGTAGGCTCGGTTGATTTGTTCATTGAGCTTGGCTAGGAAGCTCTTGCCCATGCCTGTAAGGTAACATTTATGGTTATTAATATGGTTTTTGCTTATAATGCCATTTTTTGTAGGCCTACATGGTGATGAAAATCCCAACCAGGGGAGGCATCGCCATCCTGAAAGGCGACCAAAAGGGATCAAGGAAGGCTTACGTTGCCATGATCAAGCACCATAAAGAAGTTATGTTGGTAGAATCAGGTCTGGAATGACTTGAACAAGCGGAGGAACCAAGAATGGATCCTACAGAATAAGTCAAGACTAGGACGCTTGTGAAAGGCAAGGCTGTCTAAATTGGAACTAGCATGATCATGGAGGTTGAGGAGGCTGTAATGCAAGTATTAATGATCAATTAGACATCCTTTTCTTGGAAGCTGGAAGACATCATCGGGATCGATCCCAATGTAATCACCCACAAACTCAACGTGGATCCAGGTTGCAAGCCTGTTAGGCAGAAATTACGAAGGCATGCTCCTGATCGTAGGAGATTTATCTTCAAAGAGGTAGACACGTTGCTGAAGGTGGGGACAATTCGAGAGGTTGACTACCCTAAATCGCTAGCTAATGTTGTTCTGGTCAAAAAGAAATCGGGAAAGATGCAAATGTGCGTTGACTTCACAGACCTTTACAAAGCGTGCCTAAAAGACAGCTACCCCCTGCCCAGCATAGACCAGTTAGTGGATGCCGCTATGGGTTACGCCATCTATTCCCTCCTCGATGCATATGCTGGATACCATCAAATTATGATGTGGTTACTATATCAGGAAAAGACCATTTTTATCATGGATGATGGCACCTTTTGTGACAAGGCTATGCCATTCGGATTGAAAAATGCGGGCGCTACATATCAGTGCTTAATGAATAAGATTTTCAAAGATCAAATTAGGCAACATATGGAAGTTTACGTGGATGATATGATCGTCAAAGGAAAAAGCCTCAAAGAACATCCTGTCGATTTGGCAAAAGTCTTCAACACACTGAATAAATTTCGAATGAAGCTCAACCCTAATAAATGCATTTTCGGAGTGCCCTGGGGTAAATTCTTAGGCTTCATGGTCTCCCAAAGAGGAATTGAAGCCAACCCCGACAAAATAAAAGCAATCCTAAAGATGCAGCCACCGAGTAACGTGAAGGACGTTCAGAAATTGAATGGCAGAATAACAACCCTTGGGCGATTCATGTCCTCCTCAGCCAAACGATACACCCCATTCTTTAAGAAATTGAGGAAGAATGAAGCCTTCAACTGGGACATTGATTGTCAGTAAGCCTTTGATGAGTTAAAGAAATTCCTCACCAATCCCCCTTTGCTTAGCCGGCCACTTTCAGGTGAAAATTTATACTTATACTTATCAACTTCTGATGAAGCTATTGCAGGTGTCCTGGTCAGGGAAGAAAGAACCCAGCAACTACCTATTTATTATGTGAGCCAAGTGCTCAGAGGCCCATAATTGAAAAAAGGACCGATCAAACAACTCATCATTGCCCTCATGATATGCACGAAGAAGCTGAGACAATACTTCGAAGCACATACAATAGTTGTTC
>JBBPFJ010000092.1:330946-368808 GCA_037975025.1 Excoecaria agallocha | reverse complement strand
GAAGCACATACAATAGTTGTTCGATCGGGTTAATCAATCAGAAAAATTCTCCAGACCCCGAACTTGGAAGGAAAAATGATGGGGTGGGTAATTAAGCTTTAATCATGGGATGTGAGATACAAACCTAGGAAAGCAATCAAGGCTCAAGCCTTGGCAGACTTCGTCGCTGAATTTGTTGGTGAGGAAGTAACTGACCACCCGAAACCTACAAATTGGGAAATGATCATGGATGGGGGCTGTGAATGATAGCCGAATAGGTGTAGGCATCATAATAATGGGCCCCCTAGGCATCGTTATAAGGTACGTGATAAAGCTTAACTTTAAAATTTCAAATAACATGGCAGAGTACGAAGCTCTCTTGCGAGGGCTGAGGCTGCTTCATGCCATCTGACCGAAATTGGTTGTCATAAAAAAATGATTCCTAGCTCATGATGAGCCAGGTCTTAGGCACCTTCGAGGCCAGAGAAGTCAACATGATACGGTATTTGGGAAAGGTCAAGGCGGCACTCAAGATGCTAGAAGAATATGGATCCGAGTGGGTTCTACAAAAGGTGCCAAGAGATCAAACTTTAGTAGCCGATCGGCTTGCCAAAATGTCTGCTGCCGAGTAAGGGATGGTGGAAGAAATCATAACCATCATTGACCAACCAAACTCCTCCTTAGACGAGCCAAAAATGATGGAAATTAAGCCAGCTTAAGAAATGTGGATGAGCCACATCAAACGGTACCTACAAACAGGGCAATTGCCTAAAGATAAGGTGGAAGCCCAAAAGGTATCTAGTAAATCCCTAAATTATTCTGTTAATAATGGTGAATTGTTTTAAAAAAGCTTTCAGTCACCCCTAGCTCAAATACATAATGGAGGAGGAAGGAGACTATATCTTAAGGAAAATTCCATGAAGGCATTTATGGAGCACACGAGGCTAGTAGGGCCATGACAAGGAAGGCCCTCCAAACTGGATACTACTAGCCAAGTATCTTCAAAGATGCCCAAGAGAAGGTGAGAAGATGCCAACGATGCCAAATCTATTGAAGAGTCATTAGGCAATCGACAGTAGATCAGAATTCGATCAGAGTTTCTTGGCCGTTCGACCAATGGGGCCTGGACATTCTGGGGCCCTTTCCCCAAGGAAAAAGGCAAATGAAGTTTCTCCTTGTTGCTGTTGATCACTTCTCCAAGTGGATCGAGATAGAACCTTTGGCTACAATCACGGCGGAGAAAGTTAAAAACTTTGCTTGGAAAAACATCATTTGTAGGTATGGCTTACCTAATGTTTTCATTATAGATAATGGCAAGCAGTTCGACAGTTCGATCTTCAAAAACTTTTGCCAAAGCCTCAATATCGGCCTTAAGTTTACCTCCATCACCCATCCCCAGAGCAATGGGAATGACCGAGGTCTGCAATCGGATGCTACTAGAATGACTGAAAAAGTGGCTCAGTAAGGCAAAAGGCAACTGGACTAAGGAATTATAGAGCATCTTGTGGTCTTACAGGACCTCTCTATGAGCTGGCACCCATCAAACGCCATTCTCTCTTATCTATATCTCCGAGGCCATGATACCTGTAGAAATTAGTCCTCTCATCTTATCGGACAACATTCTATTCTAGTCGGATGAATGTCCTTGATAGACACCAAGATTTGGACCTGTTAGAAGAAAGGAGGGAAGATGCTTGTACCAAAATCATCGCCTACAAACAAAGAGTCGCTAGATACCACAACACAAAAGTAAGGGCAAGAACCTTTAACGTGGGTGATCTGGTGCTCAGGAGGGCGGATATAAGCTTGGGAAATGCCGAAGTTAGGAAACTGATGCCAAATTGGGAAGGCCCTTGTGAAGTCTCCAAGGTTTTAAGTTCCAGCACATATAAACTAAGAACCCTTGAAGGGTCAGATATCCCCAGAAGCTGGAATGTCGAAGTACTCAAGAAGTACCATGTATAATCATGTATTAAATTCACATTTAATAAAGAAAATTTTATCCATTTTCTCCATTTTTCTTCATCTTCCAAAAAGGTATGTTTCTATTTATGTATTTGTTTGTTTGGTTGTTTGTTTGTAGGTTATTGGTTTTACTCCATTCTCCATAGATCCCGATCGGAATTCAGGATGGTCATTCGTTAGGCTTGTCCTAAGCCCAAAATGCAAAAAATTTCTCCACTACGACTCCCCCAGCGCGATTTGGCTCAATGCTTATCTCGAAATATGAAAACCTTTCTCAATTCAGTTTGATAGATTTGACACTATAATATACCTCAACCATCGATGCGAAACTTCTTCATTCCATCTCCATCAACGTTTATTTTGCACTCAAAATGTGAAGTACAACAGTGAAATGAGTTATATCTCCTCCATACTTAACGTGCAAAATTGCAAACCACTCTAACGCATAGCAGATCTTTGTATCTGCTAGAATAATACTTTGGTCACACCAAAAATTACAAAGTCACCTACTATGACCGAAATGGTCAAGTTTTCGCAACTCTCTCCGATCGGATCAGACAATCATTGACTCTAAAGAGTTATGTACTCCAATGTTTTTATGATTCAGGAAGTGCTCCCATACTCTTCTTAGTTGATTTTGTACATTATATGCAAAGGTTTCTTTTCACTTGGTTAATTTTATAATGAATCCTACTCTAGGTAAGAATTGCGACTCTGATAAAAAGCAAACAGAATCTTGTATATACATTCGAGAATTTTTTACAAGTTACAAGAAAGAAGACTAAGCCTCTATGTCTACAATCTCTATCGTGGAATCGATCGGCTCAAATTGACAGCTACTTGTGGTGTTAAAAAGGTTTCCTCAGTTGTTCCTTCAGCTAGAAAGAGGATCGGGAAGAGCCCCCAAATCCTCCATCCAGTCAAGGTCAGCTGGCTGCATAGATTAACTGAGTTAGTAACCTCCCTTGTGCCTTGCCCAACTTATCAAGGACCTCCTCCCCTTTAACATCCAGCACTTTTGCCAAATTTTCAGCCCAGGTTGCCTCCTTTTCCACCAAAACTGTCTCCACAGAATTCTTCTCTGCCAGGAGAAGGTCGTGTTTTGATAGAACCTTGTCTTTGTCCACAAGCACCTTGTCTTTATCAGTATTGGCTTTGAGGCAGTCATTTTTCATTTGTGAGCACTTGCCCCTCAGCCTATCCAACTCCTCCTCGTATTTCTTGCACAAGGCACTGTCAGCAGCAAGGCTCACCATATCTCCCTGCAAGTGGTCCACCTTGTTCTGCCGAGACTTAAGGTCTTGAGCCAATCGGGTTTTCTCCTTCCTTAGCTCTTTTGCCTCCGAATTTAAGAGCATAACTTCTTACTTTGTCACATCAATGGCGATCTCAACTTCTTTCCTTTGCCGAATGGCATCCTCCCACTTTGCTCGGACATAAGCCACCATGACGTGTATATGAAGCCCCCTCTTGATTAGCTGAGAAAAGGAAGTGGAGGAACTAGTCAAAGGGACAAAGGAAAAGAAAAAAGTAGAGATAAAACTGAAAACCACAAGTGTTACCTCCAGGCAATAACCCGTATTCCTTAGAGAGAAAATTGAGCTCCGTCATCGCCTTAAAGTCACTCTCCTGAGCAAGACCTTGAAAAATGAAGGCTAGTATGTCACTGTTGGTCACGAACCAGTCATTATCGAACCGCTCTTTCAGGATATCTTCCAAGGGTGGAGCCCGACCCTCTTGAGTTCTCCCTGAAGACCGTTGGCCTGGCTCATTTTGAGTTACCTCCTTGTCCCTTGCAGTGATTCGAGCATCGAAGATAGCTATGGTTTTGACAGCCTTCCTCTTTGCTACCTCTTTAATTTTCTTATGCACTGCCTCATCTGCCAATGTCCCCATTTGCTGGGAAGACAGCCAAGTGAGGAGAGACGATTGTGGCCCTTCCTCATTAGATTCATCCCTTAATTGCCATCACCTAAGAGGACGCTGTTCTGCTGTGGTTTGAGGGGGAAGCGACGGGGCCGAGATGGTTAAGGAAGGATGGGTTGTAGGGACAACCATAGTGGCATAAGAGGTAGCCGTTGTCGCAATGACAAGAACACTAGTTGCACTCTTGGAAGCCTGAACCTCGAAAGCAGGTAGAATCTTCCTCTTCTTTGCCTTTTTCTCCTCTTTAGCCAAACGATTGGCCTTCCTTTTAGCTTTGGCCTGATCGGCTAATTATTTTACGGCCTACTCTTCTTTTGCCATTCGTTTACAACTACATCGCATAAACAAAACAAAGATAAGTACCTCATTTTAAAATTCGGTACAATAAATGCATATATAATATATGGATCAGAAAAAATAGGCATCTTTCTCCACACTCCGATATTAATGCTTACGTTTTATGCTAGTGCTAGCATTAGAGCCTGTAGGATCGGATAGAGTTCTCAAAAGGTAATTAAAGTCGTATGGCTGACCGTTCCTCACCACGGCTTCCATTAATTTCTTAATGTCAGTTTCGTACATAGATCGACCGACAGCATGATCATTCAAAATGGTTGCCCCTTCTGATCTAATTAACGTACTCCAAAGCCACTAGCCATCCCTACTAAGAAGTACCTCTCCTTGAAATTTTACATGAAAGACGGAACGACAAAGAGCTTTCGATGCCGTCAGCTAGTAAAGTAATATTCTGCCTCATTACTTCAATAAAAAATATAAAAAAAGTGAGTAAAAAGATCCAGAGTGGGGGCCACCGATTCTATCTTGTATAAAATCTTGAAACAGGCTACCATTCTCCATCCATTCGAATCAATTGGTTGGGGGCAATTCCATAACCCTTGAGCAGTGTCGATTTGAATGCGCTAAAAGGAAACCTCATTCCCGCATCCAAACTCTATAAATGGCATATGAACCATTCGTTCCTCTCATGGCCAAAAGGCCCCTCTATAATTTCCATGGAAGCAGGGCAGGCCATCACTGAACCTCTACCAAAAGGTGGTATCGAGAAGGAATTTTTGCCACCTTCGCTTCTGTCAATCGCGAAGGCTGAACAAGCGACTCGTGATTCTCGTAATCCTCCAAGAAGCTTTTATCTATTTGTGGGCTACTACTTGAAGCCATTTTTTTGCGGAGGAGAAGTAAAAGTGTATATGTGATGAATGAAAAATAAAATCAAAGGCAAGGATTACTTACTTACTTGGGTAATCTCGCAGACACTCTGAAATTCTCCGAAATTCGAAGTACTTCCCTCAACAAAGAATATTTTTAGCAAGGGTTTCAAATAGCAAAGTTCATAAAGAGATTTTGGCAGAGTTTCGTTAAGAGTCACCAAAAAGTGAAGAAAATCTGCTTCAATCTTGCCTATTTATAGGTGAAAAGCTTCCAAAATACTCCAAAGCATCCCCGTCGGATAGACACCACGTGTCCTCGACCCATCACTATGGTTGCAAAAAATGAAGCGTCGTTCTGGAAACACACTCGACATTAAGTACAAGACAGTTGTCTGAGGTAATTAGATGCATCTCCTCGAGCGGGCTCCTCCTAAAAATTCAAAAACCTCGCCAAAATAATAGAATAATACCTCATCCGATCGGACCCTTTGGAAGGAGGGACAAGTGATAACTGTGGAAAATACATTCCCAAAGGCCTAATCAGTGCGGCTCAAATAGGGCCCAAGCCCAGTGGCAAAAGGGTAAAGTGTGAGCTGAAAGACAGCACAAGAAAGCGGGATGTCCGACCAAACTGATGGGATAACATATCCTGTTAGCCCACTAACACAAGCCAAGGCCTATACTGGTTACCTACTTCCTGTCACGTCGCCGCTTAACTACTCTGACTGCTGGTTATCACTCCCCAAGGTACTCAAGTACCCCTCCAAAGAACTCTTATAAATAGCCTAAAACACAATGGCTCCAGGTATTGAACATCTGAGACTCTCTCACCCCTTAAAAAGTACTCTCTCTATAAAGTTACTAACTTAAGCTTTGGAATGCTAATGCCTGGATACGACCGGATACTCCTTTTTGCAAGTCTAGCTATTCGACCGGCCCTACAACTTCCAATGCTTCTTCTTACAAGATAAAGACTTTTTAAGCTTTATCACTA
This sequence comes from Excoecaria agallocha, assembly GCA_037975025.1. NCBI lineage: Eukaryota > Viridiplantae > Streptophyta > Magnoliopsida > Malpighiales > Euphorbiaceae > Excoecaria > Excoecaria agallocha. Next base: position 362,775 of record JBBPFJ010000092.1, on the reverse strand, counting down.
ATCATCATCATTTTTTTAACCCCAGCTATTCAAAATATGGTAATTTTATCTCTAAATTTTTTTAAGCCATTTATACTCTTAAATTCAATTAAATAATATTATTATATCTTTATTTTATATGAAAAGAAATGATGTCAAATGACACCAATGGTATCTAATGAAATTGCAATGCTTTAGCTTTTAAATGTTGATTATAATCATCAAATGAGCGCACTCGTGACAACCACATAACAAATTAAAAAACACTCTTTCTTTCCTCTTTCCTTCTCATTTTATTACTCTATCACCTTACGTTGATCCTATAAATGAAAAGTCTATTAATTGGTCCATCATGTTAAACACTTGGCTCAATATGCTCAGTGGCAAAAATGGGTCCATTGGATCTATTTAATCAAAAATTTAAACAACCCATTAATTAGGTTGCATTCGAGATTGATTTTTATTTTTAGTTTTTTATTTTTAAAAAATAAAATTTGATTTTAAATTTTGATTATTTAATTCTAAAAATTGTTTCAATGTAATCAACTAAAGAAAGGAATCTCTTTTTTTTTTTATGTATGTCTTTCCCACTTATCTCTAAATTTAACTCCTTCCAAAATCCAAATAGGTACCAAGATAAAACCATTAAGCTATCTTTAAATTTACAAAGAATTTTTAACTTATCTTTTCCTATTGATATTTCTTCATTCTTTTTCTTTGTATTTTTAGTCTTAATTTTCATAGAATTTTAATTTTTCTTACCAAATATTATAATATTTTTCTTACCAGCTATCAATTAGCACAAATTTCTAAATCAAATTTACCTAAAAAAAGTAAAAGAGAATTAGCCATAAGCTAATTAGAAAAAATCCTAAAATGGAACGTTTAAAACAACAACTAATTGAGTTAAAAATAAGTTATTAATAGGTGTTTGAAAAAAAATTATCAAGCACTTTTATAATAGTTATAATTGATACAAAAAGACTATACTTTTGGGAAAAAAATGTTAGATTGTTTTTGCCCCTCAACTATCAAACTATAGTGATTTTAAAACACAAAGGTTAAAACTAGCATAGCTTGTTAGAAACACATAGCTTATGCTAGATATGGTTTTTACACCAATTGCCGAAAAGTAAAAAAATTGAACTCCACCTATATTGTATTTACATAACAATAATAGATACAGTGGATCTCTAGTGTAAATTTTACACATCTTTTTTATTAATTTAACCTCGTAACCTGAGAGCTAGTTTAGCTCAAATATTTTAGATGGTCTAAATTATAAATAAAGAAATCTTTTTTTTCTTTTAATTTTCTTTTAGTTAATTCTTACCAATTAATATATTGTTAATTGATGAAGGATCGATTAATTCTTGATAACTATGGAAAATACACTTCAAAAAGTCCAGTCATTATGGCTCAACAGCATTTGATAGGGCCCAAGCCTAATAGCAAAAGGACGAATCGTGATCAGGAAGAAAGCTTAGAAAAGCGTGATGTTCGATCGGACTAATGGGATAGCACGTTCTATCAGCCCAGTGACACAAGCCAACGCCTATACTCTCCATCTGCTTCCTGTCATATTGTCGCTCATCTACTCTCACTGCCGATTATCACTCCCCAAGGTACTCAAGTACCTCTCCAAAGAACTCCTATAAGTAGCCTAAAACACAATGGCTCCAGGTATTGAATATCTAAGACTCTCTCTCTCTCTAAACACTCTTTCTCTAAAGGCTACTAACTTAAGCTTCGGAGTGCTAAAGACCGATTTCGATTGGGCACTCCCTTTTACAGGTCCAGCGATCCGAGCATCTTGGCTATCTTTGTTGTCAGCTCTTCTTTTACGAATAAAACGTTTTAGGTTTTATCATCTTGTGCTTTTATTGAGAGCCATGATAGATCCAAGATTTGGCAGGAATGCAACTCTCGAAGACCACGATCTCACCGGTCAGGGCAGATCCAAGCCCTCAGGGAGAAGAGAGAGATCTCCCGAATCACTTATTAGGGGTAACCTTCTTCTAGATTCCAACGTCGTAGTTATGAGACAACCGAAAGATACCCCTATCACTGTCAGGGACATGCACGTCATTCTTAGTGACTTCACTAAAATCATAGTCCAAACTTTGAAGAAAGAAAAAATGCCCGAAACTTATAAAAGGGGCCATGAAATTGATTACATGGTCAAAGATTTCGAAAAGAAAAGAAATAGGGAAATTTCCATCAATGACCCGAGAGCTCACGATAGTAGGAGGATGAGCGCCAGAACCCCAGCCAGGTATGATAAGGGAAAGGGCACGATGTTCTCAAGTAGGGATTCCCCGTACACCCCCAGTAGATCCTCCACCTCGTCCATTGGGGATGATTTGTCTTTCATGTGCACACCAAATCACAGCCACACCAAGGGACAGCGAGATGAATTTACCCCGGCTGCCTTGAGCAGGGAAGACAAATGGTTCAAGTAGAAGCTCAAGCGGTTTGGCTTGACAGGCTTCAAAAAAGGAGTGTTTGAGGACAACACTTGTGGCGACATGGCCTCACCGTTTTGTAGGGAAGTCACGGAGTCAGAGTTACCCCTTAGATGGCGAGACATAATAATGGACAGGTATACAGGTAAAACTAATCCTGTTACTCATTTTGCTAAATATCTAACAAAAGTGTAGGTATACACCTACGACGAAAGGATCACTTGCAAGATATTCCCTACCATGCTGGGAGGAGATGCTCTCACATGGTTCCACGAGCTCCCGCAAGGTTCAATCACCTCTTTCTGACAATTGAAGGAGCTATTCACTATAAGATTCATTGTGTAGACATGAGCGCCAAAGTCTATGAGCAATCTGTGCAACCTCTATCAGCGGATCGATGAAAGTCTTCGAGACTACATCGACAAATTTCAAGCCACAATGTCGGAGGTAAGGAATATAAGCATGGAAATGACATCCATTGCCTTAGCCAATGGCACTATTGATAGGCCACTATTTGAATAAATCACAACAAGGTAGCCCATTAGCTTTTCCAATTTAATGGAGAGAGCTAGACAATACATTCAGCTGGATGACGCCCTGAGGTTTAACTGAGGCCGAAGGAGCAGTGTTATAGACAGGTTGCAGCACCCAGACGGATGATCATTCGATCGAGCTCCATCATCCGGACGGATTGCAAGGAGCCTGGAAAGAGCTTCCACCTTAAGAAATTTGGAAAAAAGAAAGGAGGCAGAGCGATCAAGGTCTAACCAGACTACTAGTCAGCAGACTCGAACTTTCACCACACTCAACACCAATCCTGCGCTAGTATTGATGTAGATCAAAGAGAATAATCAAAAGTTAACTAGCTAAGAAAGATGGACGAGAACTGTAGAAGGACTAGGATCCATAATAAGTACTGCAAATTCCATAGGGATGTCGACCATACAACCGATGAATGTCGCCAGCTGAAATAAGCAATCGAGCGACTCCTCCAAAGAGGGCACCTCAAAAGGTTCATAGGTCCGGCTCGAGGGACGAGCCCCTGCAGACAATCGGACCATAAGAAAGATGATTTCGATGATGGTGACGATGACGAGCGAAGAAGGCCAAGGAAATCGGATCCACGTCGACCATATATCGGTGTTATAAATATGATCACTGATGGATCATCTTACGGAGAGGATCTCACCAAATCAAGAAAGGGCAAAGGTGTCTATATCACCCAGACATCCAAACGGCCAGCCCCAGTCACCATAGCCAATGAGGATGCGCGAGATGTATTATTCCTTCATGAGGATGCCCTTATCATCAGGGCACGAATCAATAACATTGATGTGAGGAGGATATTGGTGGACGATGGAAGTGCGGTAAATGTACTTACCCTCCAAGCTTATGAAGCCATGAATTTCCCGATCGAAGAACTTAAATCAAATGCCACACCACTCATAGGACTTGGTTACGCTAATGTTCCAATGGTAGGGTCGGTCAAGCTTTTAGTTGAACTTGGCTAGGAGGCTCTAGTCTACACCTATAAGGTAACTTTTATGGTTACTGATATGACTCTTGCCTATAATGCCATTTTTGGTAGGCCTATACTCTATCAAACTGGAGCTAACACCAGCGTTTGATACATGGTGATAAATATCCTGACCAGGGGAGGAATCATTGTCCTAAGGGGTGATCAAAAGGCATCTAGAGAAGCATATATTGCCACAATCAAGCACCAAAAAGAGGCCATGATGTAGGATGGTCCGTACTGGACATCTGGCATGAGTAAAGGGGGGGTCGAGTAGGCTTTCATTCAAGTTTTGGTGACTCACTGGGCATTCTTTGTCCGAACGACGGAGTATGCCACCATATTCAGTCCTAATATAAGGATTCAGCTTATATGCCGATCAGATAGATGCCAACAATCGGATGTAGTAGAAGAGAAAAGGAAAGACGCCTATTCCACGATCACTGCCTACAAACAAAAAATCACTAAAAGACGCAACTTAAAAAGATAAGAGCCCTTAATATGATTACTCTTGTGCTCGAAGAAACATGTATAGGCACGGGAAATGCAAAAAAGGGAAAGCTCACACCAACTCCAATACCTATAGACCCAGGACCCTTAAAGGCTCGAACATCTCCGAAAGCTAGGATATCGCATTGCTGAAGAAGTATTGAGTATAATCATGTATAACTTAACATTCAATAAAAAAAGTAGGCTCCTTTTCTTCTTCATCTTTGGAAAAAGGTATGTTTTCTTTTCTTTGTTTGTTTGGTTTAAATGTATATTTGCAGGATATCTATTTAGCTCCATTCGATAAAATTCCCTACTTCTGATTAAAATAAATCCGACTGGAATTTAATGATGACTATTTGTTAAGTTCGACATCTATTCCGAACCAAAAGTACAACTAGTCATTTTTATCTTATTCACTAGGCTTGACACAGCCGAAAATGCGAAAGTTGAAACGCATTCGCTTATAAAATAAGTCCCTCTGCTAAGCTCGATGTACATTTCGAGCTCAAGATACGAAGCACACTCGTTTCAATTTCTATTGGTCTACTCGCTAGGCTCGATGTTCATCCTGAGCCCAAATTACGAAAATGCTTCTCCTTAATAAATTCGTCTGCTAGGTTATATGTTATTCCCGAACCAAAAATGCAAGACGCCTTTATTTAATCTTTGCTAATTCACTCACTAGGTTTAATGTCCATCCTGAGCCAAAATGTGAAGGATGACAATTGAGTTAATTGTACTCCCTCAAAAAATGAAATCGCCAAATCTCCAAAATAAAGAAAAGGCCATAGGCCTTCTCCTTGAGAGAAACAAATCCTTTAGGGTAAGCCCTCTGTACGGGCCATCGCCCAAAGAGGACAATATATGGTGCTCTACCACTGAGTTATGAAAGCGCTCAGTTGGGAGTGAGAATGGAGTTTTGTCTTCCACTATAGACTAAAAAAACACTCGTCACAAGAATCTCCCATAAATAGCCGATTGGCTGATATTTCAAATAAATGCCAACAAAATTGTCTAACACGCTTAGCGCGATAAATCTAAGTAACAACTCGCATAAAAAGGTTAAAATCTAATCGAATCAATCGCTCATAAAGAGTTGCGAACTGCAAATGTTTGAAAAACATGATAAAATTCAGGAAGTATTCTCCTTAGAAAAGCATGTTACAATTTAAGAAGTATTTTGCTTAGTCAATTTTAGGCATTCTCCATGTTTAAATCCCTGAAATCTCCATGGTTGATAAATGTTTATTCTCTTTTTGATAATTTCATAATAGATTTTCACCTAAATTGAAATTGCAATATGAAAACAATAAAAAAAATGCTTTGACACGTTGAATTTTTCAGATATGAAGAACTTGTTACAAGTTGAAAGGCAAAAATCTAAGCCTCTGTATCTATAATCTCTACAACTATAGGAGGCGCATCCATATCAGTTAAAGATGGTGGAGACTCTGGGGCATTTTCAAGAGCAGGGTCTGTTAGTGCTGAAACAGCCGCAATTGGACCAATCGGTTCCTTAGGGATAACCAGTGATGACTCGGGATTACGGGGAGCTTCCTCTTCATCATCGCTGAGAGGGGGTCGGGCTAGACTCCTGGGTCTTCCATCCAACTAAGGTCAGCCTCCGAAAAGCATTACTCGACTGAATAAATCAACCAAGTTAATAACTGCCCTTGGGCCTCTCCCACCTGGTCCATTAGCTTTTCTCTCCGAGCGGCAAGTTCATCATCAAGCTTCTTACCCCATGCCATTTCCTTTTCAGACAAGGCGATTTTCAATGATTCCCATTTGCCCTGTAGAAGGTCACGCTTCTCTTTGACCTTTGAACAATCGACAGATAGACATGTACACTCCTCCCTCAACTTGGTTGCTTCTTCTTCAAATTTGTGTACTAAGGCATTCTTAGCAGTCAAACGTGCCATGTCCCCTTTGAAATGATCAACCTCTCTCTGTTGATCTCTCAGGTCTTGAGAAAGACATGTGGCCTCCTCATTTAATCTTTCAATTTTCGACTGGGCACGAAGGGATTCTCTCTTAGTAGCTTCATACTTATCTTCTGCTTGTCTTCTCACCCGATCAAAATCTTCCCATTTCTTCTTACAAAGATTAGCCACGCCGTGTAAGTGCAAACCCCTCTTTATTAACTAAAGAATAAAAGGGCAAACAAAAGGGTCGACTAATCGAAGAGATAACAATCAGACGAAGCGAAATCATTAGAATTATTCAGAATGAAAATTTAGAAAAGATACCTCCAAACTTTGCTGCTGAAAAAGGCTACACTTTCGAGATAGTATGTTAGGATCTCCCATTGCCTTAAAATCACCCTCTTGAAGCATGCCTCGGCAGAAATAATTTGATACGGCCTTATTGTCAATAGACCAGCCGTCACCAAATTGATTTTTCAAAACTTCTCCTAACGATAAGGCTTGTCTTTCGACAATTCTGCTAATCACATTTTGAACGGGGTCCTTACTTCTAGCAGCAATTCTTGCATCCACCACGGCTACCAAGTCGGCAACTTTCTTTTTGGCCGCCTCCTCAATCCTCCTTCAAGCATCTTCATCTGTCACGGACGTATTTATCTAACCCTCAGACAATGGTCAGCCGAAAGAGGACCCCGAAGAGATCTTAGAAGGGCAGGCAATAGGAGCCACAACAACGTTAAAGGAAATAGTGGGACCGGTTGTAGAAGGATTGGAAGCCTGAGCTTCTGAATGAGGCACGAGCTTTCTCTTTTTAGATCTCCTCTCCTCCTTAACACCACGATCTGCCTCAATTCTCGCCTTGGCCTGATTGACTAGTTGCTTGGCAACACCATCCCCCTTAGCCATCACGTCCACAGCTGCATCACAAAAATAAAAGATAAGTGTTTCTCCAGCCGATATACTTTTCATAAATATGCAATGCATAATTATCTATATGTATGCTTCTCCTATACTCCAATTACAACGCCCATGATTCGCATCAATGGCAACGTTGGGGTTCAGGTCCCCTATCGAACTATCCAAAAGGCCAACCGACTACTCGATCTTTCAAATCTTGTAGAGAAGACAGTACATTAAACAACTTCCTCCATGGTCAACTAGGTGGCATCACCCTCACCACCTCACAAAAGATCCTAAAGTGGGACAAAGCAGGATGCTGCTCCCCATTCTTTCGGATAAAGCTGATTAGGGGCAATTCTGTAACCTTTGAGAATGGCAATCTCAATAGCATAAAAAGAAGCCTCAACCCAACATCGAAACTCCATAAATGTCAAATGAGCCACTTTTTATTCTCATGGATAAAAAGCCCCCCCTGTGATTGACATGGAACTTGAGCAAGCCATCACAAAGACTTTTATGGGGAGGTTGTATCGAGAAGAAATTTCAGTCATTTCTCCCTCTGTAAACTTTAAAGGAAGCCATGATCTCACAATCTACGTAAGCTCCAAGAAAATTCCAATCTATAGACTGACTGCTACTCAAAGTCATCTTTGGTAGAGGGGGAGCAATAAAAAATGACTTTATGAATAAGGAAGAGAAATCAAAAGCAAAGATTGATTACTTACTTAGATATTCTTGCAGAAATTCTGAAATCACTAAAATGGCAAAGTCCACACAAAAAATTTGGTAGAGTCTCGCTGAGAATCACTAAAAAATAAGAAAAATTGCCATAAAAGTGCCTATTTATAGGAAAAATGTTTCTATAATACTCCCAAGGTTTATCCATCAGATGGTCGCCACATGTCTAATAACGGCTCCATAGAACGAAGCATCACCCTTGACACATGCACCAGTAATAAATACGTAGTAGCTATCCAAAATGAACAGACACGACTTATCAAATTCGAGTTGATTCAAAAATTCCACCGAAAAATCGAAAGTCTTCCGATCGGACCTTTTCGGGGGGGACAAGTGATAACTATGGAAAATACACTTCCAAAGGTCAAGTCATTATGGCTCAACAACATTTGATAGGGCCCAAGTCAAATAGCAAAAGGGTAAATCGTGATCAGAAAGATAACTCAAAAAAGCGTGATGTCCGATCGGACTGATGGGATAGCACGTACTATCAGCCCACTGACACAAGACAATGCCCATACTCTCCATCTACTTTCTATCACATCATCGCTCATCTACTCTGACTGCCAGTTATCACTCCCCAAGGTACTCAAGTACCTCTCCAAAGAATTCCTATAAGTATCCTAAAATACAATGGCTCCAGGTATTGAATATCTGAGACTCTCTCTCTAAATACTCTTTCTCTAAAAGCTACTGACTTAAGCTTCGGAGTTCTAAAGTCTAGTTCCGACTGGGCACTCCCTTTTGTAGGTCCAGCGATCCGATTGGCTCGCCTATCTCTACTGTCAGCTCTTCGTTTATGGATAAAACATTTTAGGTTTTATCAATTACAAAATATTCATTATTTTAATTAAATTTCAATCTAAATTGGCTAATTTGTTGATAATTATATTTATTTTTTTAAAAGTAAAAAATACCCCTACTTTCATATGTATAATATTTTATTAAATTAAGGATAATTTCATAGATAAATTTATATAGAATTTGTATTTGCATCAATAGATATAAAATGTTTGCATTATTATAATTATAAAATTATATACTTATATATAATTAATTAATTAATTTTTAATCATAATTATATATAATTTACTTTATTATAATTAATGTAATGTTATAAAATTTAATTTATCGATATATATTGTTTAGAAGTGTGTGTATATATATATGTGTGTGTGTGTGTGTGTGTTTGTGTGGAAAGAGAGAATGTAGACTGATATTTGAGATATTTCAACTATATTAGTTGATATTTCTCATTAAGAATGAAATATTTAGAAGTATATTTAATGTTTGAATTTATTATAAATTGGATGTTATTATCTTGAAATTATTTAAAGTAGGTATTTTATTTTGTGTGTGTATATATATATATATATATACCAACCTTCAAATTATACTCACTCGTATAGGATCCTCAACAAATTGATCCTCATGAATCGGTATCAGAAGTACTGCTCACATATTAAAAAGTATTGTTAGGCAACTCAAATTTTGGGGCGTTATAGATCAAACTCCCCAATTTCATATCTTATTTCTTATTTCCATTAAGATAACTAACTTCTTTAGTATTATTAGTAATTATTTTTTGATCTATCTATTACCGACGATTGAGGATGATTAATGGGTTTGGAAAGGAGCACCGAACCACTAAAGGTCTAAAAATAATACCTATCGAATTTTGGAGCTTTACATAACCACCACATATAACTGGACATAGGTTTATATTTATTATGATAAGTTCATATTTATTTATTTATTTAAAATAAGTTAAAATTTAATTAACAATTAATTCTATTTATTTAGATCCTAATTTTATTTGATTATAGATAATTATGTGATCACACATAATGAATACATAATTTATTAAGATATGTGAAGAAAAAGATTAATTTCATTAGTTTTGAAAGTAAATTATATTTAGTTAAATATATGGTATAATTACAAAATTATAATATAATACGATTGCAAGCGAAAAAATAAAAGTAAAAATTATAATGTCCCTACCAATTTTCATTATTTTGTCTTTATATTCGAAAATGGTTTGATAAATATATATAATTAAAATTTCTAATAATTTAATATTTGATCAAAATTTTACAAGATAAAAATAGTGTATAAAATTTTTTATAATTATTTTAAATGAGATAATAAATTTATATTTATATTACTATTTTATAAATATTCACTTTTATTAATTTTCATAATGTGATTATATAATAATTATAACAAGTAGTTTATTATTATTATAAAAAATGTGAATTTTCTAAATAAATAACTTTAAATTTTGAGATAATTGATAAAAAAACTATTATTAAATTATAATATAATTTACAAATTTTTATTTCAAAATAAAATATCCATTTCATATAATCTATATCAAAAATACATGAAATAGAAAAAAAATATTTTTTATTTTATTTGCGACAGATTAGCAACTACATCAATTCGTCGCTAATATTTTTTACTGAAATCTAATACTATTAGCGATGAACAATTTTTCGTCACTAAACCGTTGCAAAAAGTGGCATTTTATTTTTCCTCCAAAATTAGTGACTAAGACTTTTGTCGCTAAATTTTCTAGAAATAATTTTATGAATAAAAAAAATAAAATAAATTAGTGACAGCAGTTTTGTCGCTAATTCCGTCACAAAACACTACGCGTATATTTCCTGCCAAATAATTAGCGATTGTTTGTTGAATCTGTCACTGTTGCTTTGCAAAAAAAATGAAAATTGACCTTCCCACGACGGAATTGTAAAATAGTCGCAAAGCCGTCACAAATTTGCAATGAAAATAATGACGTCGCTAATTTATAGTTTTTTTTGTAGTGTTACATTAGGAGTTTGCAACCATTCCTAGTGTCCCTTTTTCACCAGGCACTCTTCCTTGTGTGCCAAATTATGTTACTAATTACCTTTGAGAGGTGATCTGTGCTTCGGGAATTCGGCCTTTCGATGTTCGAGCTCTGGTGGACCTATCAGAGCCTATCATTCTCAATATCTTTTTTAACAGCCTGTACTATTGTAATGGAAATAAGACCTATGCTATTGGTGCCACCCTCTTTATGTGTTTGGCTCATTTCTTGTGTTTTACCAGTGAGGGTGGTATCTTGGGAGACTACCGGCTTTTCAAAGTCATCAATGATATCCATGAAGGTCTAACCCCTTTCCCTCTGATCTTGGCTGAGACTTTACTCGAGTTAGGTGTTGTGCATGTAGATCTTACTGCTCTATTTATTGGCAGTCTGCTATTACTTCAAGTACCTATAATAATTGATTTAAAGGTAGCGAGCCCCTCATGGGTTTCCACACAATCTTTTCTTTGTAGGAGATGTGTCTTTTTACATATTTTCATATAATCATGTGCCTAATTTTTACCTGAAATGGAGCCTACCCATTCCAGCAGCTTTTATGCTTGTTAGAGAGTATGCCCTAGAGCCCATGTAATAGGGATGTTTTTCATATGTATGAAATTTATATTTTTAATAAAAGGCATCATTCATTTATTAATGCTATGTTTAAATACATAAATATGTAAATCCTAAATTAATAAATGAAGTCCTAGATATTATAAACACAGTGCAAAGGCAATCATGAAGGTGTTCATGATGTGAGATGTCTATTGCATGCAAATATGTTAATATCTAAATATCCCTAGTAATAGAATTAACAAGATAGGACATTATTAATTCGGACAGACTAGCACATATTATGCTTCTTGAATGGTTCAAGCAGTGGTTCTCATAACTGTGATTATGAAAGATAATCAAAGCTAACATGTGGATGCTTGTTAGAAGAACAAGTTCATTGGAGACCTGCAAAGAGAATCCTCACATGGATATTAAATCTATGTCAGTGAGGAATCTCTTCATAGTGGTTGTGCAAGTATCCTTAGACTTGAGATCACTAAAGTTATCTTAAGTAGCAAGTGGTATACTTTGACTCCATAACTGATTACTTCCAACTGGGAGTGAACATAGTTAGGAGATTGGGTATATCATGACCTGCTTGAAGATAGTTGAGTGATTTACAAAGGATTCACCATCCCAGATTTAATAAGGGAAGTTATCTTGCATGATTCTATAATTACCTTGTTCAGAGAATCTCTGGCCAAGGTAAACTGCTAAGATGGATAGAGATCCATGGAGGGCATTTTAGGAACAATGGTTAAATTAATAGAACATATATAATTAGATTTATATGAGTTGACAGAAATCCATACTCAGAATCTAATTGAGATAAGAGTGTTGGAAGGAGTAATTGTATGGTAACTGTTTCTATGGAAGGGTACAGTCAAACCACATGACTTTCCTGATATTTGGGTAGTCATGATGCCTAGCTAGAGGCCAATCATGACTTGTATAATGATGTATCAAAATATCAATAGAGATTGATAAAATGATTTAAAGGAGTTTAAATCATGTGAGTTTTCAATAGAGCTCACAATTACATATTATACTGCCAACATAGACAGGAACCCAATAGGTCACACACATATAGAGAAAAGGGTAAAATGGTAAAATGACAAGGATAATAATATTTGATATTATTATGAAGGTAGAGAAGTGAATATGATAATAATTAATTAAAGAGTTTGATTAATTATGATCAAATAAAATTGTCCGCAAAACTTTTGAGAAATGTTCTGTAAATTGGACCTAATTGAAATAATGTATTTTATGATTAATTATTATTATATTATAAGTGTTATAAGACTACTATAAGTTTTATAGGACTGGTATAATAATTAATAAGTCCATTGGAAGAATTATTAAGGGCTAGAGGAATGAAGCAGTTGGCGAAAGCCCTTCTGTAAGGGCCACACGCCAAGTCCAGAACAAAAGGACTTAATGGCCTATTTCATGCACCAAATTAATTTATATATGTTACATAAGTGTTATGGAACTCACATATTTAATTTGGTTGGATTTGGAATCCGTTTGGGTATTTAAATCCAATTAGTTGCACAATGGGCCTAGTTTGTGGATTTTGTGCATAGTCTTTTATGAAAAGATTTCAATTGGATTTAATTAAGCCCAAATGATTATAATTAATTCCAGAGGCCCAATTAATAATTCTCCAAAAATTTTAAGAGCCCAATCTCATTGAGGAGTTGGAATTTTAACCTAACTATAAAAGGCCAACTAATGAGAAATTAGGGTAAAGTGATTAAAACAAAAAGAAAGTCTTTTTCTCTAATCTCTCTCTCCTTTTTGCGCCAAATCCAAGCTAGCTTCTTGGAATTTTGGCCAGCCCTAGTTAAACACCAATTTGTTGGTTCAATTTATCCCTCTCTAGTGTTGATTACTCATTGAAGGTGTTCGATTTTGGACATTGTGGTTTGCGACAACCCGGTGCGAAGTAAAATCAACTGTTCAACAAAGTTCAAAGGTGATTTTTCTTATTCTCATATAGTTATATTGTGTATTCATGGCAAGATCAGATCTAATGGTTAAAAATTTTAAAATTCCGCTCATATATGTGATGCATGTAACCGTTAAAATCCAACAATGCTTACATACATCTTTTTTGGATCTGGCTATAGGAAAAACTCAAGATGTTGGTAGATCCCCCTCCTCACATGTTAGATGCATATTTCTTGAGGTTCTTCAATGCTCACATATGCTGGTACTGGATAGGCTCTATAGAAGAGGGTATCATATGGCTAAGTTCAGTAGTCAAGTAAAGGGTGAGTTTCATATGCCCTTGGATGAGAATAGAGTATATGACCCATGATAGGAGTTTTGGTAGTATTCGCATTTACAGTTTGTATAAAGCCACCTTTTGTATCACTGCACAATGCACCCGACAATTTGGCATAAGGTAAGAAATTGTGTGCACTCGGTTGAACATCTAATGAAGAGAGCTAACCAATGCCTTCGTCACTGGATACCATTATATCTAGAGGCATTTGCTTGTTAGGACCAACATCCCTCCTGTGAATGTTTATTATTTTGAAACCAATGTCGAGTACCACTCATGGATTATAAAGGCACCCAACACGAGGGCCTTTATGTTAAGATGCCTTGGTAGAGGAGGCAACGATGGAGGAGTTGAAGCCTAATTTCTTTATTGGGAGAAAAAGCTATTTTAATATGTAATATAAAGTGTGAATTGCCATGATGGCTACTATGTTTTCATCTTTTGCTTGTGTGTTTGTGGGTTCGCTTTTACTTTATGGATGAATAAATAATGCTCCTCCTTCTATTTTTACTAAATTGCTTAACTTAAATTATTTATGCATTCTCACATGATTGTCATCTTGCAATAATAATAATAATAATAATAATAATAATAATAATAATAATAATAATAATAATAATAATAATAATAATAATAATAATAATAATCATGATATGAAACTCAATGCAAAAAACACAAACTTTCATTTCATCTTGAGTGGCAACATCTTAGGTGCATCTAACTCCTGTCGCTAATCAACCCTCATTAGTTTTCTTGATTGACTATTTTATCTCAACCCCTAATTTTTTCCTAAGATGTCTTTTTTCAATTGTTGCCATTATGGGGTGCCCAATTTTAGCGAGGTCATTTTTTTCAATTTTTATTCCTATGGGCTACTTTCTCTTTTTTTGATCTTTGTCTTAGCTATGGAATCTTTTTATCTTATTGATGTTGACTAGTTCTTTGAATTCATTCTCATTACTATCTTTGAGAATAGTTGGCCCCTTAGATAGTAATTTCTTTAGCATGAAAGGGCCTTCCCAATTTGGTCTGAACTTTCCTTTATAGTTTGGCATGCCAGGTCTTATCTACTTGAACCCCAAGTTGCCCTCCTTTAACCGATCACCTTGACTTTTTTGCCAAAATATCAAGCTAATCTTATTTGATACAATTGATTATGGTAGTAAGCTCCCATCCAATTTTCATCTAGTAGGTTTAATTGTACCATCCTATGCTTTGCCCACTCTGTCTTCGACAACTTTGCTTTTAAAGCAACCCTTAGCAACTGCAGCTCGATTTCCATTAGTAACATCACCTTTAAGCCATATACAAGAGAGAAAGGAGTGGCTCCAGTTGAAATCCTGACAGTAGTTTAGTATCCCTAAAGTGTGAATGGTAGCTTCTCAGCCCAATCTTTGTATGTTTGTACAATCTTAGACAAGATCTTCTTTAAATTTTTGTTAGTAGCTTTTACAACCCCATTTACTTGTGGACAGTAAAAAGAAAACTTATGATGTTGTATTTTGTACTTTTGAAGCATCTATTTGACCTATACTTGAAATTGGACCCTATTGTCAGATACCACATTATGAGGCACTCCATACCTATA
This sequence comes from Excoecaria agallocha, assembly GCA_037975025.1. Lineage (NCBI taxonomy): Eukaryota > Viridiplantae > Streptophyta > Magnoliopsida > Malpighiales > Euphorbiaceae > Excoecaria > Excoecaria agallocha. The sequence continues at coordinate 347,470 of JBBPFJ010000092.1, read as the reverse complement.
AATCATATTCCTTTCGATGAATCAGGCCTTTCCTTGAACCCTCAGTCTCTTAAAGGATTCAGCCTCCACCCACTTTGTGAAGTAATTGGCACACCCTCAGTAAGTGTATTAAATTGACAAGTAATATAGTGGAGTATTTTTAAGACTCGACAATTAAGCCCTAAAGATTTGATTATGTGCTTAAAACTTAATTGATTACAAACATGTGTAAAGAATTTCTTAATTGATTTTTTACTGATTAAGGCTACATTTATTAAACTTAAATGAATAAAATTAAAGCAATATGAACTAAAAATACAAAGCAAACACCGACACTAAAATAGAGTATAAAAACTTGAGTAAAATTGTTAGTAAAAAAAATATTTAAGGATCTAATCCTTATCATACCAAATGCAAGACATATTTTTAATATAATATTTATATAGTTCAGATGTAGATGACTCAACTAAACTCAAGTTTTCCATTCTAGAGTCAACTATTCTAACTACCTGATTTCTCATTCTGGAGCCAATCTGATAGCTTAAACACGTGTCTAATATATCCTAGATATGGATTGATTTCCCATCCCAGAGCTAACCCAATACCCATTCATTTTCCCACCAATTTTTGGATCTACAATGCATCAACTCTAGAACTAACAGCCCCCCCATATTCCAAAATTGCCATAAAAAAATACAATTAAACACATCAAACTTTAATAAGATAATAGATAAATACTTGAATAAATGCAATATCAAAATCATCATAAGGGAAAAAAAATCTAAATATATATATTTAATCAAATTAACTTCATAGTCTTACGTGGGTATGGGGATTCAAAGATCCCTAAATAGCTAAAATACTACTCATTATACATGGTATAAAATGCAAAGATAAAAAAAAAGGAAGCTCTTAAACCCATTTGTTGAAGATAAATATGAAATCTTAAGTAGCTTCCTCCCTATAATTCAAGCAAGTTTCCTTTGAAACAAAAAGATGTAACTAATGTAAACTAAGCTAAAAATGATGTTTTTAATCTTAAAACTACAAAACCCTAATAAAAATGAAGTTTTGACAATAAGAACAAAGCTTAAAAACCCTAAAAATATCAAGAGAGAATGTCAAAAAAGTTAAAAATTACATTCTACAACTTAAAAACTCCTTGAACAAAACAAAAATTTTGCTTTTATAGTGTTTGAAGTGATACACAGTTGAGACTATTTAGTCTTTACCATGTGCAACCGTATTGTAGCATTATAACACAACAGAGAGTCTTTAGTCTCTACTATGTAAACCATTCTAAGTTATTTAAAAACTACTTGGCACATGGTAGAGACTAATTAGCCTTTACCTTGTGCATTAGTGAAATGGTGCACTTTGATAATTTTGCATTGGCAAGAAGACTATTTACTTTATCGTTCGCTAGGTTAAAATTCTACAAAAAGTTAAAATTTCACCATTAAGCACACCAAAACTTATTATTACTTGAAATAATTCCATTTATCATAAAAAGAGGAATTTAACACACAAAACATGAAAAATATGCAAAGTGAGACACATATATAAAAATACACTGAAAATAAACATTAAGTTAGAGTTATCAGTAATCGATGTTGACCACAATGTACCTATGTCCATTTAGAGCTATTGGATGGATTTCTTTGATGATGTCTATTGACCAAGCTAAGAAAGGCCAAAGTGATGATAGACTGCATAACTCTAACTTAAATTAGCATACTACTAACATTGGTGGCAAATTTTAACATATTTAGAGCAATCAACATCTATAGTTAGCCAGAAGAATCCTTGCTGCATGACCATTCTTGCCAATGTTAAACTATTAATGTGAGCTTTATATATCCTTGTGTGAGTTTCTTCCATAATCTTGTTCTCTTCTCTCTCATCTAGGGACCTGAATTAAATGCCATCAGCTTGCATCTTATATTGGGTCTATCCTACACTAATAAACTAACTTGAAAACTTGTGAATCATATTTTAATCTTTCTCTATCACTTTTTAGGGAATTTAGAGCTTTTTAAACAATTTTGGATGTGTAGTACCATGGCTTACTGTCAACTCCTTCCAAGTTCAGAAGTTGTTCATTCTTAAAGTAAGGCTTTGTTGAACTTGTAATGATTACTGATCTCATAACTATTCCTTCAAGGGTGTCCTACATGGACACTAATGTTGCCAAGGCTTCCACCAATTGATTCTTATCTCTCAATACATGCCAAAAGGTATATGCCTCGAACTGACTACTTAGGTCTTTCAGATATTCCACATTGGGGATTAACCTTTCCTCCCCAATAGACCACTCTCCCTTCTCTTGGTGAATCAAGAAAAAGAAATCTCTAAATACCTCAATACCGTTTTCCCTTAGTGCTATTAATGCTTATACCCCATATATGCAAGCTTCGCATTCGACTTCATTGTTAGTCACCTTGAATCTCAGTTTCTTAGCCAAGAGGAGTCTTTCACCATCAGGTGTAATGAGGATGACCCCTACTCCAGCTCCATTGCTATTTGTAGGTTAGTCAAAATACATCTACCAATCTTGGACTGTTATGGCATTAACATTTTCATCTGGGAACTTATAGTTGACTTAATCCCCTTCTAATGGGTGGTTAGTGAGAAATTTTGCAATTACCCTTCCTTTAATTATTTTCTGGTCACATACTCCACCTTTAAATTCTTGCAAAAGCAAAAGCCACCTTCCCATTTTCCCCAGTAGAAATGGTGTTAATAGAAGGTATCTAAGTTGGTTATGCTTGGCCACCGCTTGAATCTTATAGGAGTGAAAGTAGTGTCTTAACTTATTCGAGACCCATATCACTTTTAAGTAAATCTTCTCAACATCTACATATATGGTCTTATATGGTAGGAACTTTTTTCTCAATTAGTACACAAAATATTCTGCTCCAATGTCACCTTTTTAAGCCAACATAGCTCAAAAGGCTTTGATGGCCTAGGTGGCTAAAGAATTAGAGGATGTAATAAGTACTCCTTGATAATATCAAAGGCTTTATGATAGTTATTGCTCCACTTGACTAGTTGATGCTTTCTAAAAAGCTTAAAAATTGGCTCACATATAGAGATGAGCCTTGCAATTAACCGACTGATGTACTAAATTTGCCCTAAAAACCCTCTGATCTCTTTTTCCTTTTTTGGTATTGCCATTTCTCAGATTGCTTTTTCCTTATATGGCTCTATTTCTATCTCTCTCTGGCTGATAACATATCCTAGTAACTTACTTAAGGTGACTTTGAATGCACACTTTTTTGTTTTAAGGTAGAGGTTATACTTATCAATCCACTAAAAAAAATTTTCTAGAGCCCCAAATTACCCTTCCCTTATAACCGACTTGATCATTATGTCATCAACATATACTTTGACTTCCTCATGAATCAAGTCACTAAGGATCTTAGTAGCCATTCTCTAGTAGGTAGTTCTTACATCCTTTAACCTGAATGATATGACCTTATACACATAAGTTCCCTATTCAATGATGAAGACCATCTTTACCCAATCCACTATCTTGTTTAAAATCTAATTGGAACCCACATATCAATTAATGACACAATACATCATACACTTTGTTGTACAGTTGACCTGTATATCTATGTGTGGGATTAAAAAGTCATCTTTTGAACATGCTTTATTCAAATCCCGATAGTCCATGCACATTCTCACCTTTCTATCTTTCTCAGTAACTAGGACGACATTAGCTAACCAAGTAGGGCATTGAACCTAAACCAGAAACTTAACTTCACTCAACTTCTTTACTTATTCTTTCACCTTTTCTAACCACTTCGACCTGAGCCTTTAAAGCTTTTGCTTGACTAGCTTACTATTTGGATACATTGGAATGCCATATTTTGTAACTTCTCTGTCAATTTTGGGCATGTCTTCATAGGTTCAAGTAAAGAATTTTTTATATTTTATTAATATTCTCTCAAATTTTGTTCTCTCTTCAGGAGTTATTTTAAAAGAAATCAATATCTCTTTAGGGTTATCCTGGGTTCTGAGACTAAATGGAGCAGTCTTTGATGAATTAATATCAAATATAAATGATTTATGGTTATGATCATGAATGATACAATCAGATGAGACATCACACAAAATAAAATATTTCTTTATTTTATTAACTTGAGCAGAGAAAGGTTCACCATCACAAAGCAATTGGTAAAAATGAATTACAATAGCAAAAGAATCATTTTCTAAATCAGGGATAGGTGATGCAGTCTACTGCTAGCACTGGTGGAGCTTCTCTTTCACAAGCTTTGATTTAATACATAGTTTTTTCTTTTCCTTTAGCCTTAATGACTAGCAATCCAGGTGTCAATACCTCTTTTAAGCAACCAAAGATAGATTGATGAGCTTTGCCATAACCTCTTCATCCCAGAACCCAGCACAAGCTTTATGGTTCCAAATGACCAATAAAAGACATCATCAAAGATCTCAAATCTAGGGATAACCTTTCTTTGAACCACTATAGGCTCTATCTCTCTATAGTACCTGCACTCCTTGGATACCAGCATAAAGCTTTCTAAGATATGAGGAAACTTTCTTGGCTAAGGATCAACGTTCTTCTCTTCATTATCAGTACAGTAGCCTAATCCCTTTTTATCTTTCTAACTAGTTAGAGAATGGGCATGTGGGTCCCTTGAGAGCTTTTCCCTAACCCAGCACTCCGCAAGTAACTCATCTTTTTTATCACATTAACAACCTATGGATTTGAAAAATTTGTTTCTTTTTCCTCGACATTGATCCTTGCTATGTGAAACCCATTGAATGGTAGATTAGCTATACTCATAGTAGAAACTGAATTCTCCCTCACTACCTTGATAGTGACTATGCTACCTTCGTGTGAAATTTGGACCATCTGGTGTAGGGTGGAAGGAACTTCTCCCAGCTTATGGAACTAAGATTATCCTAATAGTAGAGAGAAATTAGCTAGCATATAGAGCATTACAAACTCTATTTCTATCTCAATAGGCCTTGTCTTTACTATAGTTCTGAAAGTACTAACGGCTTGCCTTTTAGAATTGTCCTAAGCTGTTATGTGAGCCTAGACTTAGTGAGCATAGTCTCATCAATACCGTAGACTGCTATTGCCATGAAAGGACACACATCAATAGAACAGTCATCATCTACCATCACACATACAGGATGCTTACCATTCACCTCAGCCCTGATGTACAAAAAACGGTTATACTCACATACTTCAAAGGGTGAATCCACCTTAGTGAACATAATTTTCTCCTCAGAATTCCCTTTAACCATTTTCAGGAGCTCAGAAGGGGATATAGTGGTAGCAATTGCTGATTCACACAAAGCTTCCACAAATTCTTGCCAATGGGAAGGTGATTGCCTTAATAGACCCCAAATTAAAATCTAAGTAAATGTCTTCTTAAGTTGCTTAAGGACTAAGTTATCTTCTATGGCTCTTTCTTCTGTAGGCACAGTGGGCTTTGATTGTCCTTCAACATCAGGTACAACCATATCCCTTCTCATAATGGCTTGAACCATATTTTCATTCACCACTTCCTTCTCATCTTCATCAGTTTCCCATAGGTCTTTTGGCTTTTCTTTGATTTTGATCGACCCTGCTTCACTATATGTATCCCATATGTCTACCAGTTGCACTAAGTCCCCCATTTCTATTGACTTTTTTGGGCTTGAGTATTATGAGTGATATCTAAGTACTCATTACCATAGAGGTCCTTAAGAACATACCACTCCTATAATCCAACCTGACCATGAATACTAAGGAAAGTACGACATTATAAATCTTCTTCTTCTTAGCTCTCTTCTAAAGATTAGGTATTTATTAAGAATTAATCAAGTCTTGGATGCAATCCCTTAAAGTGCAATAATAATTAGTCTTATACCCCGTATATTGGTGGAAGGCACAATACAAGTCTAACTTATATCCCGGTTGACCTTAACTCTTCGCGAGCTTGGATGGTAATGGCTGTAATTTCTCTTTTTTAATTAATTGATTAAGGCACTAGGATAATGGCTTTCCTAAATTCAAATAATACCATTAGTTGGCCCCTATAGTTAACACTTCAGCTTACCACTATTACCCTTATTATAGCTATTATTACTAGTATTCTTACCGAATCTCATTGTGGACACCCTGACTCGAGGTAATCTAGATTAAGGTTACTCGATGGTGGAGAGATAGTATGTTACTGACAGTAGGATTGGATCTCGAAGCCCAGATTGTGAATTTCTCACACTTTCTCATATATCTTTATGATTTTCCAAATTTTTCCAAGTGTTTTAACAAAAGATGCATTAAAACCTTGATTTGGGCCTTTAGAGATGTCAGATGCCCATCTGTCCTTTGAGGGGTGGCCATATGTGGTTCCCTCTCTTAAAAAAACAAAACTAGGGGTATTTTAAAAATTTTAGGATTTTAGACTAAGGGACGATCGCCTCTCAATAAAGGATGCCTGTTCGTGGCTCATTTTCTAGAATTCCCACATTTCTAAAATTCAAAAAAGAGATATAGGTTTTTAAAGGATTTTATCTGAATTTAGTAGGGATTTATATCCAATTTTGGGGAGTTAACTCCAATTCTGAACTAAGTATAAAATCTAAAATCCTAGGGTTTTGAAAAAAATGAGGATTCACTTTTTACAAAGAAAAAAAGATCAAGGAATAAGAAAAATCAATTTCTTTCTCTCTCTAAGACTTAATTGCCCTAACAATATCTTTGATTGAGCACACAAATATACATGAATTTCATTATTTTATTTAAATAACAAGAATCACAAATCGAAAAAGAGATCTAGACTATAAGAGTTTTAGATTTATAATATCTTTTAAGGGTAATATTCTAGGCTCATTTTTACTTTCTCTCTGTAGAATTGTGCCATGCATATCTATATGGTTATTTGTTGAACATAAACATGTTTAAATGTTGTGTTTGTGTGATTGGCATGCCCATAATTCATTGAGATAGAAATTTGGTTCACTATACAAGTTGGAGGCATAATTAATTGATGGATTCCTGATAACTCCAAATTAGTGTTTATTTTTTGTGTATTTTTATTTGTGTTTGTACCTCATTTTGTGTGTTTTTCCTATTTTTAGTGTTAAAGTTATTTCTTTATGCCAAATAGGATTATTTTGGTATTTATAAAGTTTTTGGGTATTTGATGGTGTATTCTTGAATTTTATGCAGAAAAGGCTAGCACTCAGCTAAGGCCATTTATCTCAGCCGTATGCCCTGCAGACTCTCAGAATGTACAATTTCACCAAAGGATAGCACTCGATTGAGATCATTTGTCTTAGCTGTGTGCCTTGCAGATCCTTAGAACACACTGTTTCACCAAATGACTCGACTAAGATCAATCATCTCCACCATGTCCAATGTAGACTTTGAGGTTGATTTAGTTTAAAAGGGTGCGCTCGATTGAGACTAAATTGTCTCAGTCATATCCTGTGCTACAATACTCTTTTAATCAATTGGACTCGGCTTAGACCAAAGTGTCTCCACCATGTCCATCTGTAGACCTATATAAAAGCTATGATTTTTATCTGGCTTAAGGAGATTTTTAGGTTTTTGTGTTTTAAGGTGTTTCTTTGTAGTTTAGCTCATATTTTCTTCATACTTTAGGTTTTCTACACTTAGTTTCTATAGATTTACTTGTAAAAATTACTCTTTCAACATACTTTTACATCAAAAATACATAGTTATAATTTAGTTTAAAGTTCAAGTTATAGCTTTTAACCAAGTTATAGCTTAGAGGAGAGGAGAGGAAGCTTCACTAAATTCAGATCTGCAACTCTAAATAGGTTTTATAGTTTCTACTTACTTTTAACTTGTTATTTATGTTATGAGTAGTGAGTAGTTCTCTTGTTGTTTAGGGATCTTTGAATCCCTTAAACCATGTAAGGAATATGAACTTATTGTCTTAATATATGTTTCAGATGTTTCTTTTACCTCATGCTTATCTTGGTATGAATGTTTTAACCAATATTTATGTCATTAATCTTATTTAAGTTGATGGATGAATGCTTGTTTAATGTTTTTATCATGTATGATCTATTTTTCTTCACATATGCTATAGTTTTGATGGCATTTTTGAAATGGAAGTTGTTAGATCTAGGGTTTATTGTGTTGTAAAATCAGAAAAAGAGAGAAAAATGAATAAGTGTTAGACTAGTAAGCTCCTGAAATGAGATATTAGTTCACACCTAGGTCAGGGATCCATGTTTATGCTGACTATCGGGTAAGCTTTGGAATTGGGTATCAGATTGTTAAAGTAGTAGGCTCTGAAATGGAATACTAGGGATTTATATGGGTTATCCACATCTAAATTTTACGAATTTTATGTTAAAATAAACCTTGCATGGGATTGGGGAGGATTAGATTCCTGAACAATTTTTTAATTCATCATTAATTTATCCAATTTATAATTTCTACTTTTGATTATCATATTAATCCATACTTTACATTTAATTTATCTTTTATGTTAATTGTTTTTACCAATCAATACAACAAAATCATCAAATAATTGGGTAATTCTTTGAACACATATTGCCAATCAATCAAATTTATCTGGCCCTAATTTGTTTCCCTTAGGTTCGATACTTGCAGGTCTTAAAAATATTTCATTTTATTACTTGTCGATTCGGTATGCTTTCTAACATCCGACTAAGTTTTTGGCACCATTATCGGAGAATATTGGCATGTTTAATTACAATTGTGATTGATTATCTGTATGTGTTTTTATTCTATTTACTTTTCTTTGTTTATTCTTTTCAGGTGAAATTGGTGCATGAACAGAGTTTGTCTACATCATTTAGCACTATTTGATCTTGAGATCAAGAGGATTTTACACCAGAGAAGGAAACAAATTCAAAACAAAGAAATGAATGATCCACCAAATCTAAAAGTACATTTTGTTAATGAAGAAGGAGTAGGGTAACAACAACACAATAAGAGGAATTATGATGGTCCAAGACCAAGGAATATCCATGGTTACACCACTCCAAGATGGAACGAGGAGCATAGAATAGTGGTGCTTCCTCCACAACAATATTTTTAGCTAAAACGTGCAAAGATCACCATGGTTCAAATGAATCAATTCTCGGGATTAGATATAGAGGACCCAGTATAACATCTAGATATTTTCTTTGAAATCAGCGATATGGTCCAAATTCAAGGTGTGACGATGGGTGCTATAAGGTTAAAGCTTTTCCCTTCACTCTCATAGGGAAAGCAAGTGATTGGTTATCCCTATGCTATCGAGCTAATACAGTCATTCATGGGAAAAAATACAAAAAAAGTTTCTTATGAGATTTGTTTCACCCACTAAGACAATAAGTATAAGGAATATTATCTACAATTTTCAGCAACTAAATGATGAGACCTTCCATGAAGTTTGGGAGAGGTTTAGGAGGTTGTTTAAGAGTTATCCTCATCATGAGATCATCATGCACTAGTTAATGTTAACATTCTATACATAATGTAATTTAGCTACATGGTCTTTATTGGATGCTGCCTTAGGGTGAAGCTTCATAAACAAGGTTTTGGAAAAAGCATTCTTACTTCTTGATGAAATGGCTTTGAATGAGGCTCAGTGGTCTAGTTTAAAGGCACTAACAAAAAGATAAGGAGTTCATACCGTGGATGAAGTGGCAATGCTCAAAGCTTAATTGGAGCTATTAAAAAAAGAATTAAATAGGTTAAAAGTTCAAAATGTGTCATCAATTGGCCAAGAAGGCAATGCTTTTAAGGAAATAAATTCAGGTGGTGATGCAAGGGCAATTAAGCCATACACCTAAAGGATAGGAGAAGTGAATGCCTTGCATAAATACAAGAGAAATGATCCATTCAAAAATCATTACAATAATGAATGGCAAAATCACCCAAATTTTTCATGGAGAGATGGAAATCAAGCCTCAACCTCAAACACAAACCCAAGAGCCCTATTTAACTCATCCTCACATCACCAAGCCAACCACAACCATTGCTACCATTAACAACACCAAACACCCTCAAATACACACTATCAAACACCATATCAACCACCTCTAACCCACTAAACACCATACCAACCTCATAGATTTTAGCATGGATAGCCCCACCATAAGAAAAGAAATAAAACCTTAAGGAAATGTTCGTTCGTTTTATGACTAAGTAAAACCAATTCATGACAAGCTAAGAGGAAAAGTGGAAGGCTTAAGAGTAGTGGAATAAAAACCAAGCTACGACTATGAGAAATTTGGAAACCCAAGTTGGTCAAATTGCAAATTCCATTCAACAAGGCCACCAGATGCATTTCCTTCAAATGTTGATTAAAACCCTAAAGAAAAAGTTAAAGCTGCCTCATTAAGAAGTTGTAAGTAAGTCCATGGGACCTAGCAAGGTAACCAACCATCATCTTCTTATAAAGAGGTGGAGCTAACAATGGAGATATGTAATTCTAACCCTAAGAATATAGAGGAAGTTCCAAAGCAAAAAGATAAGGGTAAAAATTTCATAAACTTTGATTTACCTTTTGATACATCATATTTACCATACCCATCAATAGCTAGGAACCAATGAGCAATTAAAGAGATTTTTGAATATGTTCAAGAAATTACATGTTAATTTACCATTTGCTAAGGCTTGACTTCACATGCCAAAGTATGAAAAAATCATGAAAGATCTTTGCTTAAATAAAAAGAAGCTGGAAGGGGTAGGCACTATCCAACTTTCTAAAAATGGTAGTGTTATTTTCACAAATAAAATCTTTAAAAAATAAGAAAATCAGGTAGTTTTACATTACCTTGTGAGTTAGGAGGAAATTTTTTGGGGAATGCACTATGTGATCTAAGAGTAAGTATAAATTTAATGCCATATTCAATATGTAAGAAGTTAAAATTGGGAAATATCAAGGAAATAAGGATGACACTACAACTAGCTGATTGTTCAGTCAAGCATCCGAAGGAGATTATTAAAGACTTGCCAGTTAAAGTGGGCAACTTCATCTTTCCAGTCGACTTCATTGTAATGGACATGGATAAGGACAATAAGGTCCTATTGATTATGGGAAGGCCATTCCTAAATATAGCAAGAGCATTTATAGATGTGCACTAGCAAACTGTAGCTCTAAAATTCAATAATGAGGAGATGGTGTTTGATGTTAATAAGGTGATGAAGCACCTATCATGTAAATTTAAGGAATCATTATGCTTCGTGGATGTAATAGAGGAATGCAAGGATGAAATGTAAGACGAAATTATACCTGATGATCCATTAAGGAATTGTTTGGTGAATGAAATTGAGGAGGAAGAGCTGACCATGGTAGAGAAAAAAACCATGGAAGAGCTAGAGAAAGAGTATGAAAAGGGAGATCTAAATGAAAAAGGGGTGGAGCTACAAAAAGGAGATTCAAAAACTAAACTAAACCCCTTCCCCCTCATTTAAAGTATGCATTTTTAGAAGATGGAGCAAAAACCGTAATCATATCTTTTATTTTGACAGATATTGAAGTGGAATTGTTGATTTAAAGTGATAAGGAAGCACAAAGAGGGCATCGGATGGGAGACTTTGGATCTTAAAGGGATCAATCCAAGTTGTTAGACTCATTGCATCTCGATGGCGAAAGATTACATGTCAGTTGTGCAACCCTAAAAGAGATTGAATCAGGCAATGTAAGAGGTAGTTAAAAAGGTTTTAAAATTGCTCGATGCATGTATAATCTTTTTTTTTTCTCTAATAATAAGTGGGTGAGTCCGGTTCAATGTGTTCCTAATAAAAAATAGGCCATGACCGTGATTAAAAATGAGCTTGATGAACTCATTCCAACCGGTACGGTTATGGGTTGGAGGGTATGCATAGATTATAGAAGGCTTAATAGCGTAACTAGGAAAGACCACTTTTCTTTACCCTTCATTGATCAAATGCTTGAGAGATTAGCAGGAAATAGATTTTATTATTTTTTAGATGAGTATTCAGGATACTTACAAATTGCTATAGCACCCGTGGACCAAGAGAAAATGAACTTCACCTACCCTTATGGTATTTTTTCCTATAGGAGGATATCCTTTGGATTGTGTAATGCACCGACTACATTTCAGCGGTGTATGATGGCCATATTCCATGATTTCATAGAGAAATTTATGGTGGTGTTTATGGATGACTTCACCATATATGGGAGAGAATTTGAGAGCTATCTTAAGCATCTCAATTTAGTGCTAAAAAGGTGTTAAAATACCAACTTAGTGTTGAATTATGAGAAATGCCATTTAATGGTGAATGAGGGTATTGTGTTAGGGCACAAAATTTCAGAAAAAGGGATAGAGATAGATAGAGGAAAAGTTTAGGTCATTGAGAAACTTCCATCCCAAACAAATGTTAAGGGTGTTAGGAGTTTTTTAGGATGTAAGGATTTTTACCTTAGATTCATTAAAGACTTCTCCAAAATTGCTAAACCTTTATCAAATCTTTTGATGAAAGATGCTCCTTTTGATTTTACTAATGAGTGGTTACATCCATTTAAAACTTTGAAAAAGAGACTTATTTAAGCTCCGATGATTATCTCTCCGGATTGGAATTTACCATGTGAACTAATGTACGATGCAAGTGATTTTACAGTTAGAGCAATGTTAGGATAAGGGAGGGAGAAAATATTTTATACAATCTACTATGCAAGCCATACTTTGACAAGAGCTTAGGTTAATTACACCACAATTGAGAAAGAGTTTCTTGTGATTATTGTTGCATTCTAGAAGTTCAGGCCTTACTTGGTTGGTACCAAAATTGTGGTATGGTTTGATCATGCTGGATTGAGATATCTCTTTGCCAAGAAGGAGTCAAAATCAAGACTGAATAAATAGGTGCTCTTTTTACAAGAATTTGACTCGAAAATTAGAGACAAGAAAGGGGCAAAAAACTCATAGCAGATCATTTACCTCTACTCAAGCATGAACATATTGAGAAAAGGGAGATGTTAGACTTGTTTCTCGATGAGCGTTTATGTGCTAACTTAGAATATTATATGGCAAGAAGGTGTGAAAATACCAACTTAGTGTTGTATTTGCTTGTGAAGTTGTTATTCCTTGGTTTGCTGACTTAGAAAATTATATGCTAAGGGACTATACGTGGCACCAGAGGAAAAACTTCAAAGCCAATGTAAGGCACTACATATGGGATGACCTTATCTTTTCTTATTATGTGCCAATCAAGTGTTGAGGATGTGCATTCCTAAAAAAGAGAAAGGAGACATTATCAAGGCGTGTCAATTGGAGAAGCCGATGGGCATCACGAGCCAAATCGAACGGTATCAAAAATTCTTTCCCCTAGATTTTATTGCCTACTTTATTTAATGATGTGAAAATTTTCATTCAATCATGCGATATGTAACACACTTACTATAACAAAGTCATATCGATTTAGGCAATTACCATATTTTTTTTAAATCTTATATTGAACATCATTAAATTCTAGTTAGTACAAATCTTTTCAATCATTGTTGGTTACACTTATATAATTGCCATTTGACCTATAACTGTCAAATATACTATTCATTAATAAAAATTTTGGCAATATAATGGCTTAAAGACTTGCCTACCCAACTTGTAAGGCAAACAATTCCACAGCCCCTTAAGGGCACAACAATTATAAGCAATATAAATATTCATCCATCACACTCATTCCACTGTCACTTCATATCACAAGTCGCATATTCATATACATAATTACACTCTTTAATACAAACCCAACTGTAACATCCAGAATAAGGCTACATATATATACATGCCATACAAAAAGAATTGCCAACTACTCTTCTTATTCAAAATTTAGGCTCCATTGTATACTTCCTCCACTTAAGCTTCACAACCTACACGCAATAAATACTACATGCTGAGAATTAAATATGATCAGTGGTTACTATAGGATAGTTCTTAATCATGAGTAGGATAGTTCTTCTCATAAGTTTTAAGTTGTCGGGAGGCATAAGCAATCACATTGCCTTCCTGTATCAATACACAGCCTAAACCATTTCTAGAGGTATTACTATAAATCACAAAGTCCTTGCCTTACTGTGGTTGAGTGAGTATAAAAGCTTCTGTTAGCATACCTTAAAGTTTCTTGAAACATTATTTGCATTTGTCAGTCCATTCAAACTTAATGTGCTTCTATAGTAGTTGAGTCAGAGGAACTACAATGGTGGAGAAACCTTTTACAAATCTCCTATAGTATTCAGTTAAACCCAGTAAACTTCTAACTTTTGTAACATTCTTAGGTGGCTTCCACTAAAGAATTGATTCAATCTTTGTAAGATCCACTTTTATACCCTTAGCAGACACTACATAACCCAAAAAGGATACTTCATTTAGTCAAAAATCACACTTATTAAACTAGACATGCAACTATTTTTCCCTCAAGGTCTGTAGTACAATCCTCGAAAGCTTGTCATGATCTCTCGATATCTTTGAATACACCAATATGTCATCAATACAGACTACCAAAATCTGGTCCAAGTAAGGGTGGAAAACCCTATTTATTAAGTCCATAAAGGCTACTGGTGCATTTGTGATCCCAAATGGCATGACCAAAAACTTATAGTGACCATATCTAATGCAAAAAGCAGTATTGGGTACATCTGCTTCTTTCACTGACATCTGATAATACCTCAATTTTAGGTCAATCTTTCAAAATACACCCTCTTTTTTTAGCTGATAAAACAAATCTTCTATATGAGGAAGGGGATATTTATTTTTAATGGTCACTTTGTTTAACTATTTGTAGTCAATGCATAATTTGAAAGTCCTATCTTTTTTCTTCACAAACAATATCAGTGCTCCCCAAGGTGACATATTATGTCTAATAAACCTTTTGTCAAGCAACTCTTGTAACTATATCTTTAATCTTTCAATTCTGTAGGTGCCATTATGTAAGGAGCAATATTGGAGTAGTTATTTGAGTAACATCAATGGAGAATTCAACTTTCCTATCAGGCACTAAGCCCGATAATTCATTAGGGTTCTGATAGTAGGCACTTTTGATACCTTTGAACCTTCCCTTTTTGCCTCCAATGCATAACACAAATAAGTAATGAACCCTTTTCTAATCAATCTTTTAACAGCAGTAGCAGAAATCACATCCGATAAGAAGTTGGTTCTCACACCTACACCTGTGATCTCTCGACCCTTTTATGGTTTCAAAGTAACTCTCTTTCATTTGCAATCTACGGTCGCTTGGTGGGCAGATAACCAATCCATCCCCGAAATCACATCAAAATTATGAAATGGAAGTTCAATCAGATTTGCTAGGAACACATAACCTTGAGCACTAATAGGACACTCTCTATACACTTTATTAACTACTACACTATGCCCCAAAAGATTACTCACAAGAATATCTTGATTTAAAAATACATCTCTCATTGCTTTACCCTGTGCTAACTCAGTATTAATATAGGAATGAGTAGAACCCGAATCAATAAGAGCATGTAATGAATCAGATAGTAACAAGAATTTACCTACTATCACATTAGGAGTATCTTTTACTTCTCTGGTCCTGACTATATAAGTTTAACATGCAACATACCTCTATCCCTGAGATGACTGCCCAGCTGGTTTAGATGTTGATGTAATAGGGGCAGATTCAATACCACGACCTCTATATGTAGAAGATCAAAAAATAGCTGCTAGTGATGTAGCCGTAGCAGTATGTACGAAAGCACAATCTCTGATTTGATGGTTTTCAAACCACACTTAAAACAAGCTCTAGTTAGGTATCGACATTCCCCTGGATGAACTTTACAACAATGGTCAAATGTCACTACTATCCCACTATCTTTATCTCGAGGTGTACTAGCAATAGATGCAGCTGGTGCCTTACTACAAGATGCATCACCTCGGTCTAAAGTAGCTGGCGCATGGCTTTGAGATGTTGGAGATCCTTTGGATTTCTTACCCTGACCTCCCTTACCACTATACTATCCCTACTTTTTCTTCTGTTGATACCATAACCATCTATTGGCCTCCTCTGTCTGAATGGCTTCTAACTTGAGAGCAGCCTCAACAAGTCATCTCAAGTCGGGTTATCTTTATGTCCTTACAATCTGCTTGAGTTCACTGTGCAATCCTCTCTCAAATCTCTAACATAGCTTTTTTTTTTCTGTAGATTGAATTTTATCCAAATAAGCCCTTAAGTGCTCAAACTTACGCTCATATTTTGACACTATCTTATTACCTTTCTTTAGCCTCAAGAAGGAATCTTGTATGGTTATTTTATACTCAGACACAATGTACTTCTTCTCAAACTGTATCATAAAGAAATCCCAATTCAACTGATCCACTAGGGTGTGCCTCTGAACTGAATCCCACCATATGAATGCTAGTCCTTATAGTAGTGCCATAATACCCTCAAACTTCTCTTCTTGTGGACTATTGGTAATTTCAAATAATCTTTTAATTTTAAACAACCACTCCTCTGCCTAAACGGGGTCAAAGGGTCACGCTTATAAAAATCTTCAACTCCCAATCTTTTTATCTGTTCTAAAATTGGTTTTATTTTTGGTAGAGCTGTGG
>JBBPFJ010000092.1:242746-330746 GCA_037975025.1 Excoecaria agallocha | reverse complement strand
CATCCCGGCGATGGTGAATGACGTCCCAACCAGCACCAGAAAGCTTCTAGCAGCGAGACGACCCTCCTCGTGCCCTCCGCCTCTCTTTACTCGCTGGCAACGCCTAGATCGGAGAGGGAGGTAGCCAGTAGCTCAAGCATGCTTTTTGACCAATCTGTATAGCATTAGTGATGCGGAACCACAAGGCTAAAGAACTTGGAACCCCTATAACACACAATATAACATGAGCAAAAAAAGAAATAAACCCTCAATCTAAAGAACTTCCAAACAATATATGAATGGAAACGCTTATAATAGATTAATTTAAATATAAGAACATAATTAGCCACAAAGTAAATAGCTTGATAAGAAATCTAAGTTCTTGATGAAAAAGAAGAAGACAAGCAATCCTCTCATTGAAGATTTCAGCCAAGCCAAAAGAAATATTCTCAAATTAATAAAAATCTCAAATCTGAATACAAAGAATTTAATGTGGTATTTATAGCCACTTAAAGCAAATCCTAAACCTAATTGAATAACTAGTAGGTCAAAATTTCCATACCCATTAGGATTGACAATTAAACCCTAATTTCCTACTTAAGATAATAAAATAAGATCACATGAATGGGCCCTCCTACAAGTGGCATGTAACCCATTTAAATAAAACCTACTTATTACAATAAACCCAAATAAAATAACAAATAAAAATCCTAACTAAAGCCCAAACAAAGAAGCCTTTTAAGCCCATAAGTAGCACATGCCTTAACTCACATGATTGGCACATGTCTTGTAATACCCTTAATGGTACCCTAAGAGGGGTAGATGGTCATTTTGCATAAGACAGAGATTGATTATGTGACTAATTAAGGGAAATTGAAAATTAAGGACTTAATTAAAAAGTTAAAGTAAAAGTTTTGAGGTAAAAATGTAAATTATGAAAATGAGAGACAAAATTAAGAAACATAAATACAAAGAGGAACCAAAGTGAACTTTGACAAGATTTTTATTTAGCAACCAATAGAAATTTAACAATTGGGAGGCTAGGAGAGAGGGAGACAAATCTGATTTTTCTTTTGATGGCCGGCCACTCTTGGCCTTGTGTTCATTTTAGTTTTCTTCTTTTCTTTTCTTTCCTTTTTCTCCTTTGCTTCTTCTCTTCTCTACGATGGTGATGGTGATGGTGATTCAAGTGGGTAGAGCAGTAGATGGTAGAGAAATAGAAGTGATTTTTACAGCAACCTAAAGCTAGGATCAAGAAGAGATCAAAGGAAAAGAAAGAGAGAAAGGAAAAGCTTGAAAGGTTAAAACTTAAAGAGGTATGGGAACTTATCCTTACTTGTGTGTGTTTTTATTATATATATGATGCAAAAATAGTAATACGTTCTGTTATAGTAAGTGAATATCATGAAAAATTGAGGTTAGACTTATCTAGAAACCGAAAAAGGAAGTTTTGTTGAAGATAAGGGAAAAAACTGTTTTAGAGTTCATCTGACCAGTCAGCACAAATCTATTGATATCTTGAGGTCCCATGACTCAAATTAAGAACTTTCAGTTGGATAGTAAACTAGACTCATAGATCTTCATTTCATATGAAGAACATGACCCCTGAATCAATTTGTATGATAGAGAAAAATAGGCTTAAATCCGGGTCATGACTGCTGCCCCTGTCATTGGGAGCAGTCTGCGGTTTTTTATGAATAACTTGAGATTTAGAGCTCTGATTGGGTTGATTTTTATGTTTTAGAAACTAGAAAGACATATCTATAAATTTTTAGAGGAATATTTCCCTAAAAATGATGTTTTCTTGGTCAAAAACAGCATAGAAGTCAAGACAGAAATTCTGTCTCTAGGCTATTTAGGCATCACGGTTACTATGATTTTCATAATAACTGTGAGGCAGTCTAGAACCAAAATCCACCCTACCTCACGGTTACTAAGCTTTTTATAGTAACTGTAACCCCTTTAAAAAGTATAGAATACGGTTATTACTCATTCGGTAATGATCGTGAGGTAGTCTGGCATAGTCCAGACCCAAAAGTGCAACTAGGTCACGGTTACCATGAATTTGGTAGTAACCGTGACCCTCCTTCATAAGTTAAAACTTGAAAGTAAGATCTCATTTGAAGCATAAGATTAACTACACTTTTCTTACATGGTTTGAATTTCAATATTGTTTTCCTGATCTGATCGGGTATATGGTTTGGTTTTAGTTCCTTTTTAACCAATTGGATATATGAGTTTCAGTTCTTCTTTGCCCGATCGGACACATGACTCTTGGTCCCTCATGGATGATTGGATATATATGTATAGCCCACAGTTTCCTGTTTTGGCCAATCGTATATGGTTTATAACATTTCTTTGTCTGGTCACTTATGACCTTATTCTTCTTACAGTGTACAATTATATGTTCCTTTCTCCTAATGTGTACTCATCCACTTAATATTAGAACAATGCTAAATCATGAATAGAATATTATGAGTTTACAAATTTATTAAGAAGTTCTATGATAAGGATGAATTAAGTTAGCAGTGAATATGATGATGATAAGTATTTATTAAATGATAGTGAATATGCCAGTCGAATATTGATAGATTTTGGATAATGGAATATGTATATATATATGATGGTATAGAAATGAGATTCTAGGTTTGGATTGAAAAGTAAAGTATAGGTATATAGAACAGATTATTAAGCTAAGTTATGATAGTATATATATATATATATACACACACACACACACACATATATGTGAAGTTGATGTAAGAAATTTTAGGTAGTTCGGTTCAATCCAGAACTTAAATGTATCCTATGTCACGGTTACTAGGTGTTTCATAGTAACCGTAACCCCCCTATTTTTCTTATTCTAAGTTAAAGATAGCTCCCAAATGATTACTAAAGCTAGTATAAACCATTCTAAACATAAACCAGAGCATTCTTGTTATAGGAACCAAGATGAATAGTGGTTTTAAATATAGAATCATAAAATGATATATGAAAACATGTAAAGCAAGGGGTAAATGCATTAGGTTATTATTTGACTAAGACATATGGTAATATAATTAACTATGAAGGAAATATGAACATATATAAAGGTTTTTAAATGTATTAGACTTAAAGAATGCAAAATTAAATGAAAATTTAATTTTAATAATGTATTTATATTTTGTGATATATTATTCTAAACATAAAAAAATGTTGGTACGTATATAAACATAAATGTACAGCTTAAATAACTAAAGTATATGAAATTGCCCATGAGTATTCAATGACGAATACAAACATGGAAAGGAATTTAATTATGTTTCCAATAAACTTTATAATTATATGCTATTATACTTAAATAAAAGAGTTAAATGAAAATATATAAGTATGATCTTGTCATGCTATGAAAAGATCTTGATAGTATAATATATGAACACAGTTACAGTTATCTCATCGATTCCAAAATTCGTGAGGTACATAATTAGTTCTTGGTAAAACTGTGGTTAGTCTCATGCATATTTTGGGACTTTTCTTAATAAGAGTAAATAGGTCCGTATTTAAATTTAGGAATCCAATCATAATTTTAGTTTGGAGTGAACATAAACTGATGTTATAATTTAGGTTCGGTTAGGTATTGAATTGCCATGAATATGCATGTAAGAGTATATGTGCATACACCCTTTGAAATATTGATTGGTAATAAATGTTTGGATTTTCAATTAGTGAATTTCTTTCTTGTGATGTTAGGTGCATCGGACCAAAGATTTAAGTCTTACTTGTATACATTAATTTAACAACTAAGAGGATTGATTTATTTTTTTTTGAACGAAGTAAAGAGATAATTAGATTACAGGACCAGGAATACATTTATATAAATAGTTAGATTTAAGGAAATCTTAATACATGAATTTGGTAGCCGATTAGAAATGTGCTTTCATTTTAGAGTAATACATTAACTTAAATTATGCTGAACTTATGGGTGAAGGTTATGAATTGATCGTGGTTTACTTCATTAGAAATGAAATTGGAAAAATTGACTGTATGCACGTATTGGCTGGTTAAGAATGAATCTAAATTTTAAGGAACAAATTTGTTTAATTTCATTTCGACGAACTGTCAGACTAACTAACTAGCTTATATTACTCGCTTAGTTTGGGTTGAGAAGTTTAGCATACTAGAAATGTTTTAATTTTATAAATGTACTTCTTACTGAATTGTTATTCTTTTGTTATTTCATGTTATCTCTTGTGAAATGATAATCATAATAAGATAATTTATTTTCATATAGTATTTATATAAAGAAATATGCATATTCTGCTTTAAATGATCTTTTGACAATGATTGCATGAACTAGATGGGACTACATACTCAAAAGCCATAATGAGTGCATAGGTGTGACTATGAATCTCTATGCATAACTGAACCAAGATGACTATTGCATAATTTATAATTGATAATAAGTTGTAAAATGGCAAAGTAGAACATTACGTTGCCTATAAGAGTAAGTGTTATTACTGTGAAATAAAGAAGTCATTACTATAAATGAAACTATTAAATGATTATGAAATATATTACACATGTTAAATAAACGATACTTTATGCATACGCATAAAGGTTTGGTGATTATTTAAATGTAGAAAGGATATGATTATGTATGTTTTGCAAAGGTTGGAATACAGAAAAGACCTTGTTTCCCTTAGTGTTCAGTGGGTAATTTCAGTACTTTGGATAGTATGGCTAGCCATAGGGATTTATTTTGCAGGATACCATGAGCTGATGAAATAGTTGTCATCAGAAATGACAATGTTTTATGAGATAGGATATCTAGCTTATTATAAGCATTAGTGCTGGGGTTTGGTGTTTACCTAAGGGTACGATCCCTCCAATACATCGTATTTATATCCCGTTTATCTAGTTCGTGGTTCTCCACTAGTGTCAACCAGGGGGTAAAAAAATTTGTAATTTGGCTTGTGAGCAAGGATAAAAGAGGTAATTATAACATTAAAAAAATCATAACGGTCAACGACTAGTAAACAAAGTGGAAAAATTGAGGTTAATTGCTATGCTTTGTAAATCTGTCAGTGTTTCCTTAACAGTCATGGGCAGTTGATGATATATGTTATAGTGGGAATGGGAAAAAACATATGCATTGCATATTTGCACTTCATTGCATACATGAAGCATCATTCACTCATAGCACAGCATCATATGACATGTATTTAGCCTTGACTGCAAAAGGAACCTGACAGGATATACCTTGAGTATAGTAATGATATGATCATATGATTAGGCCATCTTTATGTAGAGATAGAGTTATAAGAAAAAAATGAATCAAGTTAAAGATAGAATCAAGAAAGTGTCATAGTATAAAGAGATAGGAATAGATTTAATTTGAGTATGATGTAGTACAGGAATGTATTTGGGGTATAGAATGTAGGATAAATGAGACAGATACATCAATACAGACAGAAGTATAGAAATGGTAGTGTTACATGATTATAGGATATCGTCTTTAATGTATAGGTGTGAATTTCAAGGATGAAATTCTTTAAGGGGGAGAGAATTGTAATACCCTTAATGGTACCCTAAGAGGGGTAGATGGTCATTTTGCATAAGACAGAGATTGATTATGTGACTAATTAAGGGAAATTAAAAATTAGGGACTTAATTGAAAAGTTAAAGTAAAAGTTTTGAGGTAGAAATGTAAATTGTGAAAATGAGAGACAAAATTAAGAAACATAAATACAAAGAGGGACCAAAGTGAACTTTGCCAAGATTTTTATTTAGCAACCAATAGAAATTTAACAATTGGGAGGTTAGGAGAGAGGGAGACAAATTTGTTTTTTCTTTTGATGGCCGGCCACTCTTGACCTTGTGTTCCTTTTAGTTTTCTTCTTTTCTTTTCTTTCCTTTTTCTCCTTTGCTTCTTCTCTTCTCTACGATGGTGATGGTGATTCAAGTGGGTAGAGCAGTAGAGGGTAGAGAAATAGAAGTGATTTTTACAGCAACCTAAAGCTAGGATCAAGAAGAGATCAAAGGAAAAGAAAGAGAGAAAGGAAAAGCTTGAAAGGTTAAAGCTTATAGAGGTATAATAAACTAGAATCATAGATCTTCATTTCATATAAGAACACGAACCCTAAATCAATTTGTATGATAGAGAAAGATAGGCTTGAATCTGGGTCATGACTGCTGCCCCTGTCATTGGGAGCAGTCTGCGATTTTTTTATGAATAAATTGAGTTTTAGAGCAATAATTGGGTTGGATTTTATGTTTTAGAAACTAGAAAGACATATCTACAACTTTTTAGAAGGAAGATTTCCCTAAAAATGATGTTTTTTTGGTCAAAAAAGACATAGACGTCGAGACAAAAGTTCTGTCTCTAGGCGATTTAGGCATCACGGTTACTATGATTTTCATAGTAACCGTGAGGCAGTCAAGAACCAAAATCTACCATACCTCACGGTTACTAACCTTTTCATAGTAACCGTGACCCCTTTAAAAAGTATAGAACACGGTTATTACTCATCCGGTAATGACCATGAGGTAGTTTGGAGTAGTCTAGACCCGAAAGTACAACTAGGTCATGGTTACCATGAATTTGGTAGTAACTGTGACCCTCCTTCATAAGTTAAAACTTGAAAGTAAGATCTCATTTAAAGCATAAGATTAAATACACTTTTCCTAAATCTTATAAACTACCTTAAGCATAAAGGGTATGGTAATGTACAACTATAAGCATATAAAATTTATAAGTAATATAAGAATAAAGTTATGGTAATTGATGCATGAATACATATACTTGATTATGATTGTATTATAATAATTATCTATATATATAAAGTTTGATTATGACATGATAGTTAAAGAATAATGTTATAGTATTTGAGTTAACTTTTTATCTTATATGATAAATTGAAGTGTATAAATAAATTTCTATATGAATATGATCCTTTGCTTGCATATAGAACTTGGTTATGGATAGATAGGCATGCCTATAAGGTTACAGTCGCAGCTGCTACAGATTTGACCCCATTTGGGTCCCCATGATTCGACCTTATACAGGTCCCCATGATTCGGCCTTTTTTAGGTCCCCATGATTCGGCCTCATGTAAGTCCCTGTGATGCGACCCATTTGGGTTCGTTTGACTGGTTAGACAGTATAGTATCACCCGTTATCCACACCCATAGGGCTTTAGCAGGCATTTCACAGTATGAAATGAACATTATATGTG
Source organism: Excoecaria agallocha (assembly GCA_037975025.1). Lineage (NCBI taxonomy): Eukaryota > Viridiplantae > Streptophyta > Magnoliopsida > Malpighiales > Euphorbiaceae > Excoecaria > Excoecaria agallocha. The sequence continues at coordinate 323,553 of JBBPFJ010000092.1, read as the reverse complement.
TAATATTGATAAATACTTGATTAGTTATTTATGATCCATCCTTAGATAGTAATATTATAAGATTAATTATGCTATGTGAATTATATTATAACTCTTGCATGTTAATTATAATATCTTGACATTATTATTGTTTATTGTGTGCTTGGAAACAATTACTGTGAGTGGTTGTTCATACATGTATTGTTCCCTACTAAGCTTTATAGCTTAACACGGGTGTTTATCCGTGTAGGTTCAAGATATAACATTGCTTCAGGGACAAGGCCAACACCAGATAGGAAGAAGTTAGTGTTTGATGTCTAAATTGTACTAGTTTTATATCTAGATTTGTGTAAATCTTATGAAAGTAATGTAATGAACATGTTCTGTAATTATTAATTCAAATTATGACTATAATGCAATAAAGTATAGGCTTATATAATTTGTTTTAATGTATGAATTAGACAACCAAAGTATAACCAATGGAATAATAAATGAACACCTCATTAGTATTATATGTATAGCTGGTTAAAAATATTAAAATAAGTACAAATAATTCGGATAGACTAGTGTGGTCCTTACATGTCTGGTATATGTCTAGCATATGTCATGGCCACATTAGACACATGTCAAGTTAATCATTCTCACTTGATCTTTACAAATCCATCCCATTGAGGCAACATTGTCTAGATCTTCATATGTTCCATATGTCGCACTTATCGTACCTGCGATATATGCCATGCTTGCGACAGAAGACTGGCTCCACTCTCTCTTGAATGTCCATATCTTCCATAATTTAACCCATATTAAGCTCTAATGTTCATTGATCTTTCAGTGATGACCCATGCTTGCATCATACCCTCCCTCTTTAGAAAAGATTCATCTTTGAATCTTCATCTTGTTCAAGTTAGGAATTGAAACTTGAGGAATAAATTCATCTTCATAAATGATCTTCTAAATAGGTGAAAATAATATGAATGCTTCTTCAGAAAAGAACTCATCATGTTCCTGCAATTTAATAAAGAAACTAGGCAAAATATGGTTAGTCTTTAAAATATCATTGTGACTATGATTATGATTTACTTCATTTTCCATATGCAATTCAACCCCCTTAAGCAATAGAGGAGCACTTGAAATTTGTTGATCTTCCATCACAATCAAACAATCATCTTTAGTCTTACTTAAATAATCATCTCTACCTTCAATTATTTCTTCATCAGTTACAACATCACCATCAAATAAATCTATATCTATGGTGTTTCCTTCAGCTTTACAAATAACTTTTTCTACAATAACTTCCTCTTCCTTCCTATCCTCATTTTGCTTACACATTGTACTTGATATGTTCAATTATTTCTTCATCAGTGTAATTCCATATCGTTAAAGGTTTGCACATCATACACTTCCTGTCTTCCCTTAACCCTTTTCATTCTTCTTGAATTGGATGCTGCTTTGACTTGCAATAGGACATCCTCACAAAACACTCATTTTCACTCAAAATTAGCTTTTACTCTCATTTAACCTCACACACTCAAACCTTTTACCACTCAAGCTTGTTGTCCTCAAGCAATTTATGTTAGAGAGTATGCCCTAGAGCCAATGTAAAAGGGATGTATTTCATATGTATGAATTCATATTCTTAATAAAAGGTATCATTTATTTATTAATGCTATGTTTAAATACATGAGTTTGTAAATCTTAAATTAATAAATGAAGTCTTAGATATTATAAACATAGTACAAAGGTAATCATGAAAGTGTTCATAATATGAGATGTCTATTGCATACAAATGTGTTAATATCTAAATATTCCTAGTCATAGAATTAACAAGATAGGACATTGTTAATTCGAACATACTAGCACATGTTATGTTTCTTGAATGGTTCAAACAACGGTTCTCATAACTGTGACTATGAAAGATAATCAAAGCTAACATATGGATGCTTGTTAGAAGAACAAGTTCATTGGAAATCTGCAAAGAGAATCCTCATATGGATATCAAATCTATGTCAGTGAGAAATCTCTTCATAGCGGTTGTGCAAGTATCCTTAGACTTGAGATTACCAAGGTTATCTTAAGTAGCAAGTGATATACTTTGACTCCATAACTAATTACTTCCAATTGGGAGTGCACATAGTTATGAGGTTGGGTATATCATGACCTACTTGAAGATATTTGAGTAATCGATAAAGGATTCACCATCCCAGATTTATTAATGAAAGTTATCTCTCATGATTCTATAATTGCCTTGTTCAGAGAATCTCTGGCCAGAGTAATATGTTGGAATTTTATGGTTACATGCATCACATACATGAGCGGAATTTTAAAATTTTTAACCATATGATCTGATCTTGCCATGAATACACAATATAACTATATGAGAATAAGAAAAATCACCTTTGATTTTTGTTGAACAGTTGATTTTACTTCGCACCGGATTGTCGCAAACCACAGTGTCCAAAATCGAACACCTCCAATGAGTAATCCACACTAGAGAAGGGTAAATTGAACCAAAAAATTGGTGTTCAACTAGGGCTGGCCGAAATTCCCAAGAGCTAGCTTGGGAAGTGGCGCAAAAGGGGAGAGAGTTTTTAGAGAAAGGACTTTCCTTTTGTTTTAATCACTTAACCCTAATTCTCATTAGTTGGCCTTTTATAGTTAGGTTAAAATTCCAACTCCTTAATGAGATTGGGCTCTTTAAAATTGCTGGAGAATTATTAATTGGGCTTCTGGAATTAATTATAATAATTTGGGCTTAATTAAATCCAAATTAAATCTTTTCATAAAAGACCATGCATAAAATCCACAAACTAGGCCCTTTGTGCACCTAATTGGATTTAAATATCCAAATGGATTCCAAATCCAACCAAATTAAATATGTGGGTTCCATAACACTTATGTAACATATATAAATTAATTTGGTCCAAGAAAAAGCCCTCTAAGCCCTTCTATATGGAGTTGGCGTGTAGCCCTCTTCTGGAGGGCTTCCTCCAACTTCTTCATTCCTTTGGCCCTTTATAATTTCTCCAATGGTCCTATTAATTATTATATCAGTCCTATAACACTTATAGTAGTCTTATAACACTTATAAGACAATAATAATTAATCATGAAATACATTATTTCATTTAGGTCCAATTTACAGAACATTTCTCAAAAGTTCCGCGGACAATTTTATTTGATCATAATTAATTAAACTCTTTAATTAATTATTATCATATTCTCCTCTCTACCTTTATAATAATATCAAATATTATTATCCTTGTCATTTTACCATTTTACCCTTTTCTCTATATGTGTGTGACCTATTGGGTTCCTGTCCATGTTGGCAGTATAATATGTAATTGTGAGTTCTATTCAAAACTCACATGATTTAAACTCCTTTAAATCATTTTATCAATCTCTATTGATATTTTGATACATCATTATACAAGTCATGATTGGCCTCTAGCTAGGCATCATGACTACCCAAATGTCAGGAAAGTCATGTGGTTTGACTGTACCTTTCCATAGAAACAGTTACAGTGCAATTACTCCTTTCACCACTCTTATCTCAATTAGATTCTGAGTATGGATTTCTGTCAACTCATATAAATCTAATTATGTATGTTCTATTAATTTAACCATTGTTCCTAAAATGCCCTTCATGGATCTCCATCCATCTCGGCATATTACTCTGGCCAGAGATTCTCTGAACAAGGTAATTATAGAATCATGCGAGATAACTTCCCTTGTTAAATCTGGGATGGTGAATCCTTTGTCAATCACTCAACTATCTTCAAGTAGGTCATGATATACCCAATCTCCTAACTATGTTCACTCCCAGTTGGAAGTAATCAGTTATAGAGTCAAAGTATACCACTTGCTACTTAAGATAACTTTGGTGATCTCAAGTCTAAGGATACTTGCACAACCGCTATGAAGAGATTCCTCACTGACATAGATTTAATATCCATATGAGGATTCTCTTTGCAGGTCTCCAATGAGCTTGTTCCTCTAACAAGCATCCACATGTTAGCTTTGATTATCATCCATAATCACAATTATGAGAACCATTGCTTGAACCATTCAAGAAGCATAACATGTGCTAGTCTGTCCGAATTAACAATGTCCTATCTTGTTAATTCTATGACTAGGGATATTTAGATATTAACACATTTGCATGCGATAGACATCTCACATCATGAACACCTTCATGATTGCCTTTGCACTGTGTTTATAATATCTAGGACTTCATTTATTAATTTAAGATTTACAAACTCATGTATTCAAACACAACATTAATAAATGAATGATGCCTTTTATTAAGAATATAAATTTCATACATATGAAAAACATCCCTATTACATGGGCTCTAGGGCATACTCTCTAACAATCTCCCACTTGCACTAGAGCCAATCACTCATATGTCTCAGACCCATGCTATTTATATGGTGATCATGCTTTATCTGGGAAAGTGCTTTAGTGAGGGGATCCGCCACATTGTCATCTGTGGGAACCCTTTCTATTTTCACATCATTTCTAGCTACTATTTCCCTTATGAGATGGTAGCGTCTGAGAACATGTTTGGATCGCTGATGAGACCGTGGTTCCTTTGCTTGCGCAATGGCTCCATTGTTGTCACAATATAAAGGAATCGGATCAACAATGCTAGGCACCACTCCTAGTTCGGTTATGAACTTTTTAATCCAGACTGCTTCTTTGGCTGCTTCTGAAGCAGCAATGTACTCAGCTTCCGTCGTGGAATCAGCAGTTGTTTCTTGTTTGGAACTTTTCCAACTAACTGCTCCTCCTCCCATTATGAACACATAACCAGATTGTGATTTACAATCATCTTTGTCAGATTGGAAGCTGGCATCTGTATACCCGTTTACTTCCAAACTGCCCTCTCCATATACCAAGAATACATCCTTAGTCCTTCTCAAGTACTTAAGAATATTCTTGACAGCTGCCCAATGTTCCTCTCCAAAATTAGATTGGAATCTGCTTGTGACACTCAAAGCAAATGCTACATCTGGACGTGTACATAACATAGCATACATGATAGAACCAATTGCAGATGCATATGGTATTCTATTCATGCTCTCTCTATCCTCCAGTGTCTGTGGACACATAGACTTAGAAAGGTGTTTCCCATGCACCATGGGTATAAACCCTTTCTTAGAGAGATCCATATCGAACCTCTTCAATACTTTATCTATATATGTACTTTGAGAAAGACCTAGCAACCTATTGGATCTATCTCTATAGATCCTTATTCCCAGAATATAGGATGCTTCTCCAAGGTCTTTCATGGAGAATTGCTTGGATAACCATATTTTAACATATTGGAGAAGAGAAATGTCATTTCCCATGATCAATATGTCATCTACATATAGAACTAGGAAGACAATTGCACTCCTACTGACCCTTTTATACACACAAGGTTCATCTTCATTCTGTGAGAAACCAAACTCTTTGATTGTCTCATTGAATCGTATGTTCCAACTCCTAGAGGCTTGCTTCAATCCATAAATGGATCTTTGAAGCTTGCATACCTTTTCGCCATTTCCTGATGTGAATCCTTCTGGTTGTGTCATATACACATCCTCGATAAGATTTCCATTAAGGAAAGCTGTCTTCACATCCATCTGCCAAATCTCATAATCATAATGAGCTGCAATGGCTAAAAGTATTCTTATAGACTTAAGCATCGCTACAGGAGAAAAAGTTTCGTCATAGTCAATACCTTCTTTTTGACGATAACCTTTTGCTACTAAGCGAGCTTTATAGGTAACTATATTACCTTCCATGTCAGTCTTCTTTTTGAAGACCCATTTGCACCCTATGGGTTTTATCCCTTCAGGTGGTTGAGTTAAAGTCCATACTTTATTCTCATACATGGAGTCCATTTCGAACTGCATAGCCTTAAGCCATAAATCACGTTCTGAACTGTTCAAAACTTCTTGATAGCTTGTAGGCTCATTATCCTCTACTACAGTTATGCCTCTATCCGAATCAATGTGAAATCCATATCTCACAGGGATAGAACGCATCCTAGTAGATCTTCTAGGATTTTGTGTATAATCAGGTTCAACTGTGATTTCATCATTATGAAATTCAGTTTCGGGTTCAATCGATTGATCATCTTCTATTTGTGGGTCTTGAACTTCACCAAGCTCAATTTTACTCCCACTGTCCTCTCGTAGGAGAAATTCTCTTTCCAAGAAGACAACATGCCTTGAAACAAACACCTTTTGTTCTAAGGGATGATAGAAATAATATCCAAACGTTTCTTTTGGATATCCCACAAATAAACATTTGTCAGACTTAACATCCAGTTTGTCTGACATTGTCCTCTTCACATAAGCAGGACAACCCCATACTTTCATATGAGAAAGCGTGGGTTTCTTGTTATTCTACATCTCATATGGAGTAACATCAATCGATTTACTAGGAACTCTATTTAACACATAAACAGCAGTTTCTAGTGCATATCCCCAAAAGGACTTAGGCAAGTCTGCTCGGCTCATCATTGATCGAACCATATCTAATAGTGTTCGATTCCTCCTTTCGGATACACCATTGTGTTGTGGTGTATATGGAGGAGTCCATTGAGATAAAATCCCATTATCTCTAAGATAATCCTGAAACTCTTGACTTAAGTATTCTCCACCTCGATCTGATCTAAGTGTTTTAATACTTTTGCCAAGTTGTTTCTCTACTTCATTTCTGAATTCTTTGAACTTTTCAAATGCTTCAGACTTATATTTCATTAGATAGATGTATCCAAACCTGGAATAATCGTCTATGAAAGTAATGAAGTAGGAGTAACCTCCTCTAGCATGTGTAGTCATTGGACCACATACATCTGAATGTATTAAGTCCAAAACCATTTTAGCTTGTTCTCCTTTACCAATAAAGGGAGCTTTTGTCATTTTTCCCAATAAACAAGATTCGCATGTATCAAATGATTCATAATCAAATGATCCCAAATCACCTGACTTGTGCAATTTGGTCATGCGTTTTTCATTTATGTGGCCTAAACGACAATGCCATAAGTATGAGGTATTTAGATTATCATGTTTCATTCTCTTGGTATCCACATTATGTACTTCTTTAATTAAATCAAGAACAAATATACCATTCTCAATGATAGCTTTTGCATAAAATATATTGTTCTTAAAAATGTAACAACATTTGTCCTTTAAAGAAATATCATAATCGTTCATCAAACGACTGAAAGAAATAATACTTTTGGATAAGGCTGGAACATAATAACAATTATTTAATTCCAGTACTAATCCACTAGGAAGAGGCAAATAGTAAGTCCCCACAACTGTTGTAGAGATGTTTTGTCCAGTAGCTGACTGCAAACATATCTCTGCCTTTCCAACTCTTCTAAAGCTTCTAAGCCCATGTAGATCTTTACATAAGTGAGATCTACATCCGGTATCTAATACCCAAGATTGTTTAGAAGCAATAGAATAAGTATTAATTTCAATCATATGAATACTTGAAGTAGATGCAACAGCTTGCTTCTTCTCTTTAAGAGAATCTAGATAGGCCTTGCAGTTATGCTTCTAATGACCATCCTTTCCACAATGGAAGTAAGTTCCTTTGGGATTCTCTTTCTTGGCAACCTTTTTCTTTGAAATCCCACCATCCATTATCTCATGTTGCTTCTGAAGCTCTGAGGACATAGCACCCAGCATCAGACATGCTGCTGCTTCACTATCCTCCATGTATTTTCGATGAGTGCCTTTGATCTCATCAATGGCATCATCTGATGGAAGTGGTGGTGGATCTTTATCCAAGACATAATGGATCTTTTCAGCTCTGAGAACAATTCTCACTTGCTTGATCCAGTCAGAATAGTTGCTGCCAACCAGTTTGTTATCCAAGATTGATCGTGTATTTGATGTGCTCATGATGATGACATAGATGTGAAAAAGAAAAGATATGAGAGTATGTTCATATATATGTATGCATTAATAAGGTCTTTAATTAATCCATTTACTCCCACTATTTTATTGAGAATTAATAGCCCTCACTATATAATCCGAGAAAACCCGATGGTTTTCTTAGTGGGCCAATATCCAATCCTTGATATGTAATTTGACCTTGACTGTGGTCAACAAGCCAAATTCCATACCCTTGAAAGGTAGGTATCTTTATACCAATTGTGTCTCTACACAACTATTGGATCATTAGGTTATCAACTCTTGATGCATGCATATCATATATGCATTCCCTAATCTTGCCTCTAGAACCATTAGCCTTGACTGTGGTCAACAAACTAATGGGCTAGCTAAGATGACCCATTTAATTAGATTTGAACATATTCGATATAATGTGAGCTTGACTGTGGTCAACAACCCACACTATAAAGAACTCTGGTTCTCCTCAAATTAATGGAAGGCTTATATACCTTAGTATTTGTTTGAGGGTTTTAGTTAATTAAGTCTCATCATACATGGTTGGCATACATTGGTATGCATCCTATATCTATCACATAAATATAAGCATACAAATATGGTATATAGTTATGGACTTCACTACATTGATTTCCCCGAGCCAAGAGGGAAATCAAAAGGTCACACCTAGGTAGTATGCATGATTCAAACAAGAAAATAATTACATTATCTTCAAGCTTGTTGGATCTCCATCCGGCCCATCTTGCTCCTTGATATTGGTCTCCATCTCTATTTCTAATTCTAATCTAAGTAATCTAATTACATATTACAATTTGAAATGAAATACAAACCAAAAACAAGTGGCCGGGACATGAAAGTCCTCATTGGGCCAAAACATGCATTATGCTCAATCACATTGGGCTTTGTCCATAACTAACCATCATGCCAATCATTCACCCTTATATGCCTCTCTAATGCATAAATAAATGGATTACTAACTTTTTTTCAACCTTTGAAACTATATTTTGAGTTATTTTAATGATGTGATCAAATTAGGAAACTTTTTCCATTTTGGAAACTTTCATTTTAGGAAACCTTTTTGCATGAATGTGTTCTTGCCTTAATAATCAATCAAATTGATTATTAATTAAATATAAATTGATTATTTAATTAATTAATCATATTAAATAATTAAAAGAATCAATTTTGGGCTTAAAACAAGTGTAGGCCGAAACCCACAGAAGAAAAACCCTAAGTGTGTTCACACACAAACTAGTTTTGTGTCATTTGGACCATTTGGGCCTTTTGGAATAAGCCAAGCCCACTCCAGCCCTTAAAACCCATTAATAAACTTAATTAATGTTTATAATAGTTAATTTAAATCAGCTCCTTGGGCCCACCAAGTCATTCACTAATTTAAACCAAGTCCGTAAACATAATTAAGCCCATTAAGTGGTTTTAATGAATTAAAATTCATCAAATTAATTTAAGGCCCATTTTAATTAATCCAATTAATTAAAAACACTTTAATATATCATATATATCAGATTTAGAAGATCAAAAGTCGTTCTAACCAAGAACACTTCAAGAACACACGAAGAACACCAATTTATCGAACTTTTCGACAAAACTAGTTTTCATGCAAAACTTGTTCGATTTTAATTCCGTTCGATCCTACGGCTTAATATCACATATTAAACACATAAAATATCATCTAAATGATTTTTAAATGGATCCATAAGAAATTAAATTAGAACAGCCCCTACATTACCTAGGGTTTCACGCCAAACCCTAATGGGTTTCACGCCAAACCCAAATCATAATGCTTAAAAAAATTCGTTTTTGTTTCCACCAAATTTATTTGATCACACATACAACCAGAAATCAATATTTCTCATTCATGAACAATCAAATCTAATATTTTAAAGTTCATGAAATAAATAACTCAAAACAAAACAAAACTTATTCCGCAGAAAAATATAGAGTTGTATATCCATGGCAAAACCGTGGCTCTTATACCATGTTGGAATTTTATGGTTACATGCATCACATACATGAGCGGAATTTTAAAATTTTTAAACATATGATCTGATCTTGCCATGAATACACAATATAACTATATGAGAATAAGAAAAATCACCTTTGATTTTTGTTGAACAGTTGATTTTACTTCGCACCGGGTTGTCGCAAACCACAGTGTCCAAAATCGAACACCTCCAATGAGTAATCCACACTAGAGAAGGGTAAATTGAACCAAAAAATTGGTGTTCAACTAGGGCTGGCCGAAATTCCCAAGAGCTAGCTTGGGAAGTGGCACAAAAGGGGAGAGAGTTTTTAGAGAAAGGACTTTCCTTTTGTTTTAATCACTTAACCCTAATTCTCATTAGTTGGCCTTTTATAGTTAGGTTAAAATTCCAACTCCTTAATGAGATTGGGCTCTTTAAAATTGCTGGAGAATTATTAATTGGGATTCTGGAATTAATTATAATCATTTGGGCTTAATTAAATCCAAATTAAATCTTTTCATAAAAGACCATGCACAAAATCCACAAACTAGGCCCTTTGTGCACCTAATTGGATTTAAATATCCAAATGGATTCCAAATCCAACCAAATTAAATATGTGAGTTCCATAACACTTATGTAACATATATAAATTAATTTGGTCCAAGAAAAAGCCCTCTAAGCCCTTCTATATGGAGTTGGCGTGTAGCCCTCTTCTGGAGGGCTTCCTCCAACTTCTTCATTCCTTTGGCCCTTTATAATTTCTCCAATGGTCCTATTAATTATTATATCAGTCCTATAACACTTATAGTAGTCTTATAACACTTATAAGACAATAATAATTAATCATGAAATACATTATTTCATTTAGGTCCAATTTACATAACATTTCTCAAAAGTTCCGCGGACAATTTTATTTGGTCATAATTAATTAAACTCTTTAATTAATTATTATCATATTCTCCTCTCTACCTTTATAATAATATCAAATATTATTATCCTTGTCATTTTACCATTTTACCCTTTTCTCTATATGTGTGTGACCTATTGGGTTCCTGTCCATGTTGGCAGTATAATATGTAATTGTGAGTTCTATTCAAAACTCACATGATTTAAACTCCTTTAAATCATTTTATCAATCTCTATTGATATTTTGATACATCATTATACAAGTCATGATTGGCCTCTAGCTAGGCATCATGACTACCCAAATGTGAGGAAAGTCATGTGGTTTGACTGTACCCTTCCATAGAAACAGTTACAGTGCAATTACTCCTTTCACCACTCTTATCTCAATTAGATTCTGAGTATGGATTTCTGTCAACTCATATAAATCTAATTATGTATGTTCTATTAATTTAACCATTGTTCCTAAAATGCCCTTCATGGATCTCCATCCATCTCGGCATATTACTCTGGCCAGAGATTCTCTGAACAAGGCAATTATAGAATCATGCGAGATAACTTCCCTTGTTAAATCTGGGATGGTGAATCCTTTGTCAATCACTCAACTATCTTCAAGTAGGTCATGATATACCCAATCTCCTAACTATGTTAACTCCCAGTTGGAAGTAATCAGTTATGGAGTTAAAGTATACCACTTGCTACTTAAGATAACTTTGGTGATCTCAAGTCTAAGGATACTTGCACAACCGCTATGAAGAGATTCCTCACTGACATAGATTTAATATCCATATGAGGATTCTCTTTGCAGGTCTCCAATGAACTTGTTCCTCTAACAAGCATCTCCAATGAACTTGTTCCTCTAACAAGCATCCACATGTTAGCTTTGATTATCATCCATAATCACAATTATGAGAACCATTGCTTGAACCATTCAAGAAGCATAACATGTGCTAGTCTGTCCGAATTAACAATGTCCTATCTTGTTAATTCTATGACTAGGGATATTTAGATATTAACACATTTGCATGCGATAGACATCTCACATCATGAACACCTTCATGATTGCCTTTGTACTGTGTTTATAATATCTAGGACTTCATTTATTAATTTAAGATTTACAAACTCATGTATTCAAACACAGCATTAATAAATGAATGATGCCTTTTATTAAGAATATAAATTTCATACATATGAAAAACATCCTTATTACATGGGCTCTAGGGCATACTCTCTAACATAATATGCCAAGATGGATAGGGATCCATGAAAGGTATTTTGGGAACAATGGTTAAATTAATAAAACATACATAATTGGATTTATACGAGTTGAAAAAAATCCATACTCAGAATCTAATTGAGATAAGAGTGGTAAAATGAGTAATTGCACGGTAACTGTTTCTATGAAAGGGTACAGTCAAACCATTTGACTTTCCTGACATTTGGGTAGTCATGATTGCTAGCTAGAGACCGCTCATGATTTGTATAATAGTGTATCATAAATATCAATAAGGGATTGATAAAATAATTTAAAGAAGTTTAAGTCATATGAGTTTTGAATAGAATTCATAATTATATATTATACTGCTAATATGAACAGGAATCCAATAGGTCTCACACATATAGAGTAAAGGATAAAAATGGTAAAATGACAAGGATAATAATATTTGATATTATTATGGGATAAGAGAAATGAATAAGAGAATAATTAATTAAAGAGTTTAATTAATTATGATAAAGTAGAATTGTTCACAGAACTTTTTAGAAATATTTTGCAAAATGGACTTAATTAAAATATTGTATTTCACAATTAATTATTATTGAAATATAAGTATTATAGGACTGATATAATAATTAATAGATCCATTGGAGAAATTAAAGAGGCCCAGAGAATTGGTTTTGGCGTAAAAAGCCTCCAGAGGAAGGGTTGCACGCCAAAACCATATAGAAGGCCTTAAAGGCCTAATTCTTGGATCAAGATAAATTAAATATATTTCATAAGTGTTATGGAGCCTACATATTTAATTTGGATGGATTTGAAATTCATTTGGATGATTAAATTCAAGTGTATGCATAAAGGGCCTAGTTTATGGATTTTATGCATAGTCTTTTATGAAAGGATTTAAATTGGATTTAATTGAGCCCAAATAAATTATTAATAATTTTAGAAACCCATTTAATATTTCTCCAGCAATTTTAAAGAGCTCAATCCCATTATAAAGTTGAATTTTTAACCTAACTATAAAAATCGAAGTTAAAGGGATTTAGGGTTAAGTGAACATTAAGAGAAAGAAAATTCTCTCTCATTTCTCTAACCCTAGTCGCCACCCTTATTCCTTGCTAGCATCAAGGAATTTTGGCCAGCCTTGTAACTCCATCAATCTTGGTTCATTTGATCCTTCTCTAGTGTGGATTACTAATTGGAGGTGTTCTATTTTGAACACTATGGTTTGCGACAACCCGGTGAGAAGAAAAATCAATTGTTCAACAAAAATCAAAGGTGATTTTTCTTATTGTCATTAATATTTATATTGTAAATTCATGGCAAGATCAGATCTATTGGTTAAAAATTTTAATTTTTGCTTATACATGTGATGTATGTAACCGATAATTTCCAATATGGTATTAGAGCCAGGTTTTGCCATGAATCTTCAATTCTATATTATTTGCAGAATAATTTTTATTTTTGAGTTATTTATTTCATAAACTTTAAAATATCATATTTGATTTTTCATGAATGAGAAATATTGATTTCTGGATGTATGTGATCAAATATATAAAATGAAAAATAAAACGATTCTTTTGAGGAAAGAATCATTGTTTTTGGCGTGAATGAATTTTAGTTTTCAATAAAGTTTAGGGGCTGTTCTAAATTAAATTTTTATTGATACTCTAAAATTATTTTGATGATAATTTACGTGTTTAATATGTGATATTAAGCCATAGGATCAATCAAAATTAAAATCGAACAAGTTTTGCATGAAAACTAGTTTAATCGAAAAGTTCGATAAATTGGTGTTCTTCGTGTGTTCTTCATAAGTTCATGTTTAGAACGATTTTTAATCTTCTAAAATTGATATATCTGATATATTAATATGTTTTTAATTAATTGGATTAATTAAAATGGGCCTTGAATTAATTGGATTAATTTTAATTCATTAAAACTACTTAATGGGCTTCATTATGATTACGGACTTGATTTAAATTAGTGAATGACTTAATTAAGTTTATTAATGGGTTTTAATGGCTGGAATGGGCTTGGCTCATTCCAAAAGGCCCAAATGGTCCAATAGATACAAAATTAGTTTGTGTGAACACACTTTAGGGTTTAAATTTGTGGATTTCGGCCTACCCTTTGTTTTGAGCCCAAAATTATTTTTTTAATTATTTAATATGATTAATTAATTAAATAATCAATTAATAATCAATTGGATTGATAATTAAGGCAAGAACACATGCATGAAAAAGGGTTTCCTAAAATGAAAGTTTTCAAAATGAAGAAAATTTCTTAATTTGATCACATTATTAAAATAACTCAAAAGTAAGTTTCAAGAGTTGAAACATAGTTTGTATTCCATTACTTTATGCATTAAAAATGTATATAAGGATGTATGATTGGCATGATGGATAGTTATGGAAAAAGGTCCAATGTGATTTAGCATAATGCATGTTTCGGCCCAATGAGGACTTTCATATCCCGACCACTTGTTTTTAGTTTGTATTTCTTTTTCAAATTGTAATATGTAATTAGATTACTTAAATTAGAATTAGAGATAGGAATGGAGACCACTATCAAGGAGAAAGATGGGCCGGATGGAGATCCAACAAGATTGAAGATAAAGTAATTATTTTTTTTCTTGTATGAATCATGCATATTACCTAGGTTTGACCTTTTGATTTCCCTTTTGGCTCGGGGAGATCAATTTAGTAAAGTTCATAACTATGCCATATTTGTATGCTTATATTTATGTGATAGATATAGGATGCATACCAATGTATGCCAACCATGTATGATGAGACTTAATTAACTAAAATCCCTCAAACTAATATTAAGGTATATAAACCTTCCATTAATTGGAGGAGAACCAGAGTTCTTTATAGTATGGGTTGTTGACCACAATCAAGCTCATATTATATCGAATATGTTCGAATCTAATTAAATGGGTCATCTTAGCTAGCCCATTAGCTTGTTGACCACAGTCAAGGCTAATGGTTCTAGAGGCAAGATTAGGGAATGCATATATGATATGCATGTATCAAGAGTTCATAACCTAATGATCCAATAATTGTGTAGAGACATAATTGGTATAGAGATACCTACCTTTCAAGGGTATGGAGTTTGTCTTGTTGACCATAGTTAAGGTCAAATTACATATCAAGGATTAGATATTGGCCCACTAAAAAAACCATAGGATTTTCTCGAATTATATAGTGAGGGCTATTAATTCGCAATAAAATCGTGGGAGTAAATGGATTAATTAAAGACCTAATTAATGCATACATATATATGAACATACTCTCATATGTTTTCTTTTTCATATCTAGGTCATCATCACGAGCACATCAAACATTAACATACGATCAATCTTTTATAACAAGCTAGTTGGCAATAATTATTCTGACTGCATCAGACAAGTGAAAATTGTTCTCAGAGATGAAAAGATCCATTATGTCCTGGATAAAGATCCACCATCACTTCCATGAGATGATGCCATTGATGAGATCAAGGGCACTTATCAAAAATACATGGAGGATAGTGAAGCAGCGACATGTCTGATGCTGGGTGCTATGTCCTTAGAGCTTCAAAAGTAACATGAGATGATTGATGCTAGAACCATCATTTTGTATCTAGAGGAGATTTATTCTTCTCAGGCTAGAACTGAGCAATATGAGATTGCTCGAGCTCTATTTAGCTGTAAAATGGTGGAAGGCACTTCGGCTGCTGCTCATGTATTGAAGATGTATGGGTATATTGAGCATTTGAGTATACTTGGCTATGTAATGGATAATGATCTATACATAGATTTAATCTTGTACTCGTTGGCTCCAAGTTTTGCACCTTTCGTGCTTAACTTCAACGTGAACAAGATCCAAGTAACCATTCCTGAGTTAATCAATATGCTCAAAACAGCTGATGGATCATTCAAGAAGGATTTAAAAAGTGTCATGGTTGTCACTTTTACTAAAGGTAAGAAGCAAAAGAAGAAGATGATAACCAAGGCACAGCCAAAGCATGGTGGGATTTCTAAGAAGAAGGTTGCCAAGAAAGAGAATCCCAAAGGAACTTGCTTCTATTGTAAAAAAGATGGTCATTGGAAGCGTAACTGCAAGGCCTATCTAGGTTCTCTCAAGGGGAAGAAGCAAGATGATGCTTCTACTTTAGGTATTCATATGATTGAAATAAATACTTATTCTATTGCTTCAAAACAATATTGGGTATTAGATACCGGGTATGGATCTCATTTGTGTAATGATCTACAGGGGCTTAAAAGCAGTTTAAGAGTTGAAAAGATAGAAATATGTCTACAGTCAGCTACTGGACAGAACATCTATACAACAGTTGTGGGGACTTATCATTTGCCTCTTCCAAGTAGATTAATACTGGAGTTAAATAATTATTATTATGTTCCAGCATTGTCCAAAAGTATTATTTCTTTCAGTTGTTTAATGAACAATTATGACATTTCTTTAAAGGATAAATGTTGTTAAATTTTTAAGAACAATATATTTTATGCTAAAGCTATCATTGAGAATGGTATATTTGTTCTTGATTTAATTAAAGAAGTGCATAATGTGGATACCAAGAGAATGAAACAATATAATCTAAATACCTCATATTTATGGCATTGTCGTTTAGGCCATATAAATGAGAAACGCATGACCAAATTACACAAGTCAGGTGATTTGGGGTCATTTGATTATGAATCATTTGATACACGTGAATCTTGTTTATTAGGAAAATGGCAAAAACTCCCTTTATTGGTAAAGGAGAAAGAGCTAGAATGGTATTGGACTTAATACATTCAGATGTATGTGGTCCAATGACTATACATGCCAGAGGAGGTTACTCATACTTTATTACTTTCATAGATGATTACTCCAGGTTTGGATATATCTATCTAATGAAATATAAATCAGAAGCATTTGAAAAGTTTAAAGAATTCAGAAATGAAGTAGAGAAGCAACTTGGCAAGAGTATTAAAACACTTAGATCAGATTGAGGTAAAGAATACTTAAGTCAAGAATTTCAAGATTATCTTAGAGATAAGGATTTTATCCAAATGGACTCCACCATATACACCACAACATAATGGAGTATCTAAGATGAAAAATTGAACACTATTAGATATGGTTCGATCCATGATGAGCCGAGCAGTTTTGCCTAAGTTCTTTTGGGGATATACACTAGAAACTGTTGTTTATGTGTTAAATAGAGTTCCTAGTAAATCGGTTGATGTTACTCCATATGAGATATGGAATAAAAAGAAACCCACACTTTCTCATATGAAGGTATGGGGTTGTCCTACTTATGTAAAGAGGACAATGTCAGACAAATTAGATGTTAAGTCTGACAAATGTTTATTTGTGGGATATCCAAAAGAAACATTTGGATATTATTTTTACCATCCCTTAGAACAAAAGGTGTTTGTTTTAAGGCATGCTATCTTCTTAGAAAGAGAATTTCTCCTACGAGAGGAAGTGGGAGTAAAATTAAACTTGGTGAAGTTCAAGATCCACAATAGAAGTAGATCAACCGATTGAACCCGAGACTGAGTTTCATAATAATGAGATTACAGTCGAACCTAATTATATACAAAATCCTAGAAGATCTACTAGGATGCATTTTATCCCTGTGAGATATGGATTTCACATTGATTCAAATAGAGACATAACTGCAGTAGAAGACAATGAGCCTACAAGCTAGCAAGAAGTTTTGAACAATTCAAAACATAATTTATGGCTTAAGGCTATGCAGTTTGAAATGGACTCCATATATGAGAACAAAGTATGGACTTTAGCTTAACCACCTGAAGGGATAAAACCCATAAGATGCAAATGGGTCTTCAAAAAGAGGACCGACATGGAAGGTAATATAGTTACCTATAATGCTCGCTTAGTAGCAAAAGGCTATCATCAAAGAGAAGGAATTAACTATGATGAAACATTTTCTCCTGTAGCGATGCTTAAGTCTATAAGAATACTTTTAGCCATTGTAGCTCATTATGATTATGAGATTTGACAAATGGATGTGAAGACAACTTTCCTAAATGGAAACCTGACTGAGGATGTGTATATGACACAACCAGAAGGGTTCATGTTAGGATATGGCTAAAAAGTATACAAGCTGCAAAGATCCATTCATGGATTAAAGCAAGCTTCTAGGAGCTGGAACATATGATTCAATGAGACAATCAAAGAGTTTGGTTTCTCACAGAATAAAGATGAACCTTGTGTGTATAAAAAGATCAGTGGGAGTGCAATTGTCTTTCTAGTTCTATATATGGATGACATATTGATCATGGGAATGACATTTTTCTTCTCCAATCTATTAAAATATGGTTATCCAAGCAATTATCCATGAAAGACCTTGGAGAAGCATCCTATATTCTGGGAATAAGGATCTATAGAGATAGATCCAATAGGTTGCTAGGTCTTTCTCAAAGTACATATATAGATAAGGTATTGAAGAGGTTCAATATGGATCTCTCTAAGAAAGGGTTTATACTTATGGTGCATGGGAAACACCTTTCTAAATCTATGTGTCCACAGACACTAGAGGATAGAGAGAGCATGAATAGAATACCATATGCATCTGCAATTGGTTCTATCATGTATGCTATGTTATGTACACGTCTAGATGTAGCATTTTCTTTAAGTGTTACAAGCAAAGTCCAATTCAATTTTGGAGAGGAATACTGGGCAACTGTCAAGAATATCCTTAAGTAATTGAGAAGGACTAAGGATATATTCTTGGTATATGAGGAGGGCAGTTTGGAAGTAAACGGGTATACTGATGGTAGCTTCCAATCTAACAAAGATGATTGTAAATCATAGTCTGGTTTTGTGTTCATAATAAGAGGAGGAGCAGTTAGTTGGAAGAGTTCCAAACAAGAAACAAATACTGATTCCACAATAGAAGTTGAGTATATTGCTGCTTTGAAAGCAGCCAAAGAAGCAGTATGTATTAACAAGTTCATATCTGAACTAGGAGTGGTGCCTAGCATTGTTGATCCGATTCGTTTATATTGTGACAACAATGAAGCCATTACACAAGCAAATGAACCATGATCTCATCAGCGATCCAAGCATGTTCTCAGACGCTACCATCTCACAAGGAAAATAGTAGCTAGAAATGATGTGAAAATAGAAAGAGTGCCCACAGATGATAATGTGGCGGATCTCCTCACTAAAGCACTTTCCCAGATAAAGCACGATCACCATATAAATAACATGAATTTAAGACAAATAAGTGATTGGCTCTAGTGCAAGTGGGAGATTGTTAGAGAGTATGCCTTATAGCCCATGTAAAAGGGATGTATTTCATATGTATGAATTCATATTCTTAATAAAAGGCATAATTAATTTATTAATGCTATGTTTAAATACATGAGTTTGTAAATCTTAAATTAATAAATGAACTCCTATATATTATAAACACAGTGCATGTTGGGAATTATCGGTTACATGCATCTATACATAAGCGAAATTTAAAAATTTTTAACCAATAGATCTAATCTTGTCATGAATTTACAATATACATATTAATGAGAATAATAAAAATCACCTTTAATTTTTGTTGAACAGTTATTTTCCTTCTCATTGGGTTGTCGCAAACCACAGTGTCTAAAATTGAACACCTCCAATTAGTAATCCATACTAGAGAAGGATTGAATGAACTAATGATGGAGGAATACAAGGGGTTGGCCGAAATACCTTGATGTTAGCAAGGAGGGTGGCGGCTAGGGTTGAGAGAGTGAGAGAATTTCTTTTCTCTTAATTGTTCACCTTAACCCTAAAATCCCTTACACTTGGATTTTTATAGTTAGGTTAAAAATCCAACTTTATAATGGGATTGGGCTCTTTAAAATTGCTGGAAAAATATTAAATGGGCTTTTGGAATTATTAATAATTTATTTGGGCTCAATTAAATCCAATTTAAATCCTTTCATAAAAGACTAAGCACAAAACCCACAAACTAGGCCCTTCACACGTACACTTGGATTTAATCACCCAAATGAATTTCAAATCCATCCAAATTAAATATGTAGGCTTCATAACACTTATTAAATATATTTAATTTATTTTGGTCCAAGAATTAGGCCTCCAAGGCCTTCTACCAGAATTTGGCATGAAACCCTTCCTTTGGAGGGTTTCTGCACCATAATCATTTCTTTGGGCCTCTTTTAATTTCTCCAATGGATCTATTAATTATTATATCAGCCCTATAATACTTATAGTCTAATAATAATTAATTATAAAATAAAATATTTCAATTAGGTCCATTTTACAGAATATTTCTAAAAAGTTTTGCGAACAATTTTACTTGATCATAATTAATTAAACTCTTTAATTAATTATTCTCTTATTCACTTCTCTATTACCATAATAATATCAAATATTATTATCCTTGTCATTTTACCATTTTTATCCTTTACTCTATATGTGTGTGACCTATTGAATTTCTGTCCATATTGATAGTATAATATGTAATTATGAGTTCTATTCAAAACTTATATGATTTAAACTTCTTTAAATCATTTTATCAATCCCTTATTGATATTTATGATACAATATTATACAAATCATGAGCGGCCTCTAACTAGGCATCATGACTACCCAAATATCAGGAAAGTCAAGTGGTTTGACTGTACCCTTTCATAGAAACAGTTACCGTGGAATTACTCCTTTCACCACACTTATCTCAATTAGATTCTGAGTATGGATTTCTATCAACTCATATAAATCTAATTATGTATGTTATATTAATTTAACCATTGTTCCCAAAATGTCCTTTGTGGATCCCTATCCATCTTGGCATATTACTCTGGCCAGAGATTCTCTGAACAAGGCAATTATAGAATCATGAGAGATGACTTTCCTTAATAAATCTGGGATGGTGAATCCTTTATCGATTACTCAACTATCTTCAAGTAGGTCATGATATACCCAACCTCCTAACTATGTTCACTCTTAGTTGGAAGTAATCAGTTATGGAGTCAAAGTATATCACTTGCTACTTAAGATAACCTTGGTGAACTCGAGTCTAAGGATACTTGTACAACCACTATGCAGAGATTCCTCACTAAAAGAGATTTAATATCCATGTGAGGATTCTCTTTGTAGGTCTCCAATGAGTTTGTTCTTCAAACAAGCATCCACATGTTAACTTTGATTATCTTTCATAATCATAGCTATGAGAACTACTGCTTGAACCATTCAAGAAGCATAACATGTGCTAGTCTATTCGAATTAATAATGTCCTATCTTGTTAATTCTATAACTAGGGATATTAAGATATTAACACATTTGCATGCAATAGACATCTCATATCATGAACACTTTCATGATTGCCTTTGCACTGTATTTATAATATCTAGGACTTCATTTATTAATTTAAAATTTACAAACTCATGTATTTAAACATAGCATTAATAAATGAATGATGCCTTTTATTAAGAATATAAGTTCATACATATGAAATACATCCCTATTACATGGGTTCTAGGGCATATTCTCTAACAATGCAAAGGTAATCATGAAAGTGTTCATGATCTGAGATGTCTATTGCATGCAAATGTGTTAATATCTAAATATCCCTAGTCATAGAATTAACAAGATAGGATGTTGTTAATTCGGATAGACTAGCAAATGTTATGCTTCTTGAATGGTTCAAGCAGTGGTTCTCATAATTGTGATTATAGAAGATAATCAAACCTAACGTATGGATGCTTGTTAGAAGAACAAGTTCATTGGAGACCTGCAAAGAGAATCCTCACATGGATATTAAATCTATTTTATTGAAGAATCTTTTCATGGCGGTTGTGCAAGTATCCTTAGACTTGAGATCACCAAGGTTATCTTAAGTAGCAAGTGATATACTTTGACTCCATAACTGATTACTTCCAACTGGGAGTGAATATAGTTAGGAGGTTGGGTATATCATGACCTACTTGAAGATAGTTGAGTAATCGATAAATGATTCACCATCCCAGATTTATTAAGGAAAGTCATCTCTCATGATTCTATAATTGCCTTGTTCAGAGAATCTCTGGCCAGAGTAATATGCTAAGATGGATAAGGATCCATGAAGGATATTTTGGGAACAATGGTTAAATTAATAGAACATACATAATTAAATTTATATGAGTTGACAGAAATCCATACTCAGAATCTAATTGAGATAAGAGTGGTGAAAGGTGTAATTGCACGGTAACTGTTTCTATGGAAGGGTACAGTCAAACCACTTGACTTTCCTGATATTTGGATAGTCGTGATGCCTAGCTAGAGGCCACTCATGATTTTTATAATATTGTATCATAAATATCAATACAGGATTGATAAAATGATTTAAAGAAGATCAATTCATATGAGTTTTGAATATAACTCATAATTACATATTATACTGCCAATATGGACAGAAACTCAATAGGTCATACACATATAGAGTAAAGGATAAAAATAGTAAAATGACAAGGATAATAATATTTGATATTATTATGATAATACAGAAGTGAATAAGAGAATAATTAATTAAAGAGTTTAATTAATTATGATCAAGTAGAATTGTTTGCATAACTTTTTTGAAATATTTTGCAAAATGGAATTAATTAAAATATTGTATTTCATAATTAATTATTATTGGACTATAGGTGTTATATGGATGATATAATAATTAATATATCTATTAGAAAAATTAAAGAGACCCAGAGAATTGGTTTTGGCGTAGAAACCCTCTAGAGGAAGGGTTACATGCCAAAATTATATAGAAGGCCTTAAAGGCCTAATTCTTGGATCAAGACAAATTAAATATATTTCATAACTGTCATGGAGCCTACATGTTTAATTTGGATGGATTTGGAATTAATTTGGATGATTAAATTCAAGTGTATGCATAAAGGGCCTAGTTTATGGGTTTTGTACATAGTCCTTTATGAAAGGATTTAAATTGGATTTAATTGAGCCCAAATAAATTATTAATAATTCTAGAAGCTCATTTGATATTTCTCCAGCAATTTTAAAGAGCCAAATCCCATTATGAAGTTGGATTTTTAACCTAGCTATAAAAATCCAAGTTAAAGGGATTTAGGGTTAAGTGAACATTAAGAGAAAAGAAAATTCTCTCTCATTTCTGTAACCTTAGCCGCCACCCTCATTCCTTGCTAGCATCAAGGAATTTTGGCCAGCCTTGTAACTCCATCAATCTTGGTTCATTTGATCCTTCTCTAGTATGGATTACTAATTGGAGGTGTTTTATTTTGGACATTGTGGTTTGTGACAACCCAATGAGAAGGAAAATCAACTGTTCAACAAAAATCAAAGGTGATTTTTCTTATTCTTATTAATATTTATATTGTAAATTCATGGTAAGATCAGATCTATTGGTTAAAAATTTTAATTTCCACTTATACATATGATGTATGTAACTAATAATTCCCAACACTTTAGAACTCAATTTCCAATCAAAATAATTCACAACAGCAAATCAAATGAAGAATACAATGAAAATAATTTACAAAGAAGATAGGATCAAAACTAGATACAATAATACCAAAATGAAGAAAGTTGAAATAAGCATACGAGATGAAGATATGTATGTTGTCTGAATTAATAATTTTAATTAATAAGAGTCAATTTGTTAACTATAGTGTAAATGGAAATAAAAGATGTAAGACACCAAAGAAAGCAACTTAGAATGAAAGAAATGACAAAACTAATGCAGAAATTGAAATTTTCCTAATGGAAATTCAACTTGATACACGATATGTTATGACACTAAACAAAACTAAAGAAACCCAAAATAAATGACTAAGATGTAGCAAAGCTTGCTGTAGCGAGCGCGAAACCTCTCACGAGCACAATAGAAGGTAAAAAAATACAATGTATAAATTAGGTCAAGATGTATTAGGGATAAGTTTAACCCAAAGAGTTGTATTCCTATTTGTTCATACCAACTAGAGGCTATTTTCAAATGATACACTTCTTTACACTTCTTTTTTTTACTAATGAAAATTAAACAATAGAATAGCAAATCAAACAAGATAAATAAGAATTTATCCCAATTTAAGCTCTGATATCAAATGATGTGGAATCCCAAGGCTAAAGAACCCGAAACTCGTAAAATACATAATATAACATGAACAAAAATAAAAAATAAACCCCCAATCTAAAGAACCCCAAAATAATATATGAATGGAAATGATTATAATAGATTGATTTATATACAAGAATAGAATTCACCACAAAGTAAATACCTTGATAAGAAATCTAAATTTTTGATGCAAAAGAAGAAGACAAGCAATTCTCCCCTTGAAGATTTC
Source organism: Excoecaria agallocha (assembly GCA_037975025.1). Taxonomy (NCBI): domain Eukaryota; kingdom Viridiplantae; phylum Streptophyta; class Magnoliopsida; order Malpighiales; family Euphorbiaceae; genus Excoecaria; species Excoecaria agallocha. The sequence continues at coordinate 299,239 of JBBPFJ010000092.1, read as the reverse complement.
GGCCAAGTTAAAAGAAATATTCTCAAATTAATGAAAAACTCAAATCTGAATGCAAGGAGTTTAATGTAATATTTATAGCCACTTAAAGCAAATCCTAAACCTAATTGAATAACTAGTAGGTCAAAATTCCCATTCTATTAGGATTGATAATTAAACCCTATTTCCTGCTTAAGACAATAAAATAAGACCAAATGAATAAGCCCACCTATAAGTGGTGTCTAGCCCATTTAAATAAGGCTTACTTATTACAATAAATCCAAATAAAAATCCTAACTAAATCCCAAACAAAGAAGCCTTTAAACCCATAAGTAACACATGCAATGCACATGCTTTAACTCATATGACTGGCATATATCTCGTACATGTCTGGTACTTTTCTGGCATATGTCTTGCACATATCTAGCATATGTCAAGTGTCACATGACCGGCATATGTCAAGTTGATCTTTCTCACTTGATCTTCACAAGTCCATCCCATTGAGGCAACATTGTCTAGATCTTCATATGTTTTATAAGTTCCACTTGTCGTGCCCATGATATATGCCTCACTTACGATAGAAGACTGGCTCCAATGTCTCTTAAATATCCATATCTTTCACAATTTGACCCATATTAAGCTTCAATGTTCATTGATATTTCCATGATGACCTATGCTCACATCAATTAAGGTGTATGAACACAATCAGATGGCTATCGATGGCTTTAACTTCCAATGCATAGCACTAGTGCATCTCCAATGAAGCTTTGATGATCGATCCGGCAAGCACAGTGAAGGGCATAATTGAAGGAAAATGTTAAAATTCAACCTTAAATGGTGTATGAGTTTTAGAATTTTATTCTTCAAAGAAAATGAATATTGGGTGTTATCTTTAAATTTTTCTATTTTGTTAAACATAGAATTGAATTATTTGTTAGACATGGCAATTGATGACTATAGAACGATTATAGGGTTATTTCTTGTTTTGAGAAGCTTTAATGTAACTGTGATTTGGTATTTCTTTTAAACGATACTTTTGTGTGATCGAGGTTAGACAAAACCTTGGTTGATGGTGATAAAACTACTGGTTGGTCATAGTTGAATAACTTGGTAATTAAAGTGTTTTACTTGTTTCTTTTATGGTTTAGTTTATTTTCATTAAGTATTATTATGTTGTTAATTTATTTATTGGATTGATGGATTATATTGTACTTTTAATTAATAATACTGTTTAGTAATTTGGAGGACAGTAATAAAGATAGAAATGTTAGATGGAATCATGACTTAAGGCAATTGATATTATACTTATAAATTTGAATAGGTTAAAGAGCAATACGTAAAGCTTAATTAATTGGTTGGTGTCTTCCATTTCATAAATGTAATTTTAGTAAAAAGAATTAAAATTTCTAATCAAAAATTTGATATACAAGAAATTTAATTAAATAAATTGTTGCGGGCCTCTAGATAAGAGAATAAATATGACTGAATATATTTGAAATTAATGAGTGACATACTTGGATAAAAATTTAATTTCTTATAAGCTTAATTTACTAATTAATGATCATGATTGAGTTGCATTTGTCGAAGTTGAGGATTAGCTAAGATATAAATTATGAAATATATAGATATAGATATGTTGAACCTAGAAAGTATATGGTATGGCTTAAGTGAAAAACATGGGAAATTTTATTAAATGCCTTTAAAGTAACTAAATGTGCAACTCTAAGATAAAGGTAGTAAATTAGCTTAACCTTTGTGTTTTAATATATTACAAGATTTAATCAATTGGATTCCCTTTCGGTGAAATGTGGAGAATTGATTAAATATACTTTATGGGTAATTTAGTATATAACTAAAAGGTAAAATAAATAAATAAATAAACTTAAATTTGGTAAAATAATGGATTATAAAAATATATATTCATAAGAAAATATGTTTTGATGGCAGAACTATAATTATGTGTAGAGTTCTTATTTTAAGGTTTTGAAACACAAATAAAATGATGAAGGAAGAGTGAATGTATGCATTAATTATTATCCACATTTGTTATGTTTTGTTTTTGAAAGAACATGCTTGGGTACATATGTATATATTAGTTTAATATTTTTATTTTTCAACTTATGGCTACAATAAGGTATGTAATCTCTCTGAAATATTATATGAAGGTTATGTGCTTAGAGGTATACACATGGCTTTGATTTTTATCTTGGCAGCCCATGTTAATTGTTAACTTGAAAAGAGTGAACAAAATATATGATTCAAAAACCTAAGACATACAAGTATACATGCATCTTGAATATATATTGTGGAAACTAAATTACTAGGTGCATGGTAATATAGATTGAATATGTTATGATTTAAAGGGATACTTAGTGCACGATCCATGGCATAATTAGTGCATATATATGATTAAAAATTTATGTGAACAACTTGAAAGAGGTGATGAATAAGTGATGCTGATATATACATGATACTATTTATTTATTTAATGATGATTTTATATTTATCCTTAGTAAAACTAGACAAAAATTGGAGTAATGGGATAAGACTGTCATGTAAATTAGGAAAGTTTAGCAGTACTAAATCTTAATATGATTACCGGATTGAATGGCTCTGAGAACTCATTCGATGAATGGAATTAATCTGAGTTGTAGGTTGTGTGATTCTGAGAACTTGGTCTACATATACATGTGTGTATACATATATATAGTTAATGGTAAAATTATAAATGTCAATAATAGAAAATATATTGAATGGACCATAAGGTTTTGAGAACTCGATCCCGTATTTAAATCCCGTTTATCCAGCTCGGTGCAATTTTGCTGGATTTTACTGGGGGCAAATATTGAAAGTGTATAAGTAGGTGAAACACCAATAAAAATACTTTAATGAATATAGTAACTAGCTTACTTATACTATAGTGAACTATACATTAAATAATTTGGTATGATCCAATACAATTAGAAATATACGTACATATACATAAGTATGCATGTATACGATTGCGTGTGAATGTTTGTGTAACGGCTACACTAGTCTATTCGGATTCCAATTACTTATTTAAATATTTTTAATAAACAATACATATAATGATAATAATATGCTTGCCTGTCATGTAATTGATTATATTTTGACCTTCTAATTCATACATTATACACAAGTTATGTAAGCCTATACCTTTTTACAACGTAATTATATTTTGAGTTATTATTTAGAGAACATGTTCATTACATTGCTTTCATAAGATTTACACAAATCAAAAGGTAAAAGCAGTACTTATTATACATCAAACTTTTCTCTTCCTATTTGGTGTTGGCTTTGTCCCTAGAGTGAAGGTCTACTTTGTACCTACACAGATAAACACCCATGCTAAGCTATAAAGCTTAGTGGAAAACAATAAATATATGAACAACCACTCACAGTGGTCATTTCCAAGCACACGAAAAGCAACACTAATAACAAGATATTACAATCATATTAATCCACACGCAAGGATTAAACTACCGATGCCATATATCATATGTAATCTTATAACACAACTAAAAAAAATGATAAATCATAATGAACTAATCAAGCCCTTATCATCATTACATATAATGTTCATTTATTCTGTGAAATGCCTGCAAAAATCTAGTGGGTATGGATAACGGGTGCTATGGATAGCCGTAGGTATCAAATATATAAATACCCAAAGTTATTATTCCTGTGGATACCCGAAGGTATCAAACTTGTGGACCTAAATGGGATCAAGCATATGGTCCTAAACGGGAATAAATTATAGACCTGAACGGAGTCAACTATAACAGCTGTGACTGTAACCCTACAGGCATGCCTATCTATCCACCACCATATTTTATGTGTAGGCAAATGATGATATTCATATGCCATTTGATTTATAATTTACAATTCATTATATAATATGTATTAACTCAAATAATACAGTATTATTCTTTAACTATCATGGCATAGCCAAAAGTACATGTATATAATCATATTCAAGTAACATTTTCATGTATCAATTACTGTAACTTTACCTTTGTATTGTATTGCTTATACATTTCAATTGATTAATGTTGTGTGTACACACACACACACACACACACACACCCCACACACACACACACACACACACACGCACGCACATTATGTTAAAATGGTTTCCAAGCTTAGAGAAAATTAGGTATGCTTATGTCCCCATTAGAGTCTTAATTTCATATTTATTTTGAGTCATAGAAGGTCATGATCAGCATCAAAACCTGGTAACCGTGGCTTTAGTCATGGAAAGGGGTCACGATTACCACTAAAAACCTAGTAACCGTGACATAGGTAACGTTCAAGTTCTGGACTAAAAGCTAACCTAACTCACGGTCATCACTTATAAGCTAATAACCATGACCTATGCTTTTGGAGAAAGGTCACGGTTACTACCAAATCCCGGTAACCGTGACATAGGTCTGATTTTGATTTTGGACTAAAATCTGGACTACCTCATGGTTACTAGCTAAAACCTGATAACCGTGAGGTCCATTTTATCCCAACGACAGAATTCCAGTCTCAACTTCTAAGCCATTTTTAACCTATTAAACGTCATTTTTAGCCAAAATGGCCTTCTAAAAAGTTAGAACCCTATGTCTCTTGTTTTGAAAAAATCAAAAATCACTCAAATTTGACCAATAAATCTCTACATATCCTATAAAAACCACTGACTGCTCCTAGTGATAGGGCAGTAGTCAAGCTCAAATTTCACTATTATGAAAATCGATTCAAATTTTAAGTTGTCTTATAAAATGAAGATATATAAGTTTAGTTTCTTATCCAACTAGAATTTCTCAATTTGAGTCACTAAAACTCAAGATGTCATCAAAATAATGCAAACTGTTCAAGTGAACCCTAAGCAAATATTTGAATTCTCAAGGGTTCCATGCACAATTTGGTTCCACACCTTTTCAGGCTTAGTTTTCATGATAAGCACATATTATAGCATCATATATTTCTTTTCTCACATCATATACATAACAAAACACATACAACACATGAAAAGTTCTTATACCTCTTTTTGAGCTTCAACTTCTTAAAGCTCTTTTTTCTTCTCTCTCTTTCCCTTTGCTAGCTAGAGCTTAAACATAAGATGAATCACATATATAACAACATATTAAAGTTGTAACTCCTTCCTCAAATTAATTATTAACTTATAAGAGGTAAGAAGAGAAAAAGAAGAGATTACCTTGAATTTGTAATCTCTAAACTCTATCTCCATAAGGGAAATGAGATTCATATTTTTGGGAGCATTTTTAGGGGTTAGAGAATGAGAAAATGGTTGTTCTCCCTTTAGGTTTGAGGTGGCCAGCCACATCTCCTTATTTTTCTACCTATTTTTTATTTCTCATGAGTTATCTATAAGGGACACATGCCAAGCTTTTATTAGTTCCTATAAGATCTTTTTAAAATATTGGTATATAGCCCTTCTCTCTACTAATTTCACACTTCTACCTTAAAACTTTCACTTTCACTTTTCAATTAAGTTCCTAAATTGAAATTTTTCCTTAATTAGCCATATAATCTGTCTAATATGAAATGACTATTACCCCTATCTTAAAAATATTCCTTATATGTCCTAACTTACCATGGCATCCATGAACATACACAGTCAAATTATAAATACACCATTAATTGATTAAAATTTCTCTTAAGATACCATTAGGTCCATTACAGTTTGGGATGTGATATTTATATCCATTGGTACTGTTTAGCGAATAATTTATGTGAAATAAGGTAACGATCTTGAAAATAATAATTTAGTACAACAATATTTTCATTATAAATAGGTCAATTATTACTAATTATTTATTTTTAAATAATTTATAAGCAATTAAGCACACCCTTAAGAAATAGTTTATTCAAATTACATGTGAGGTTTTAATATTTATTGCTCATGCTTATATACACTTTAGGTTCACAATTTATGACTTTTATATTCTATAATTCTGTATGTGTATATTTGATGTATTATAAATGTGTTTATAAATTGTACAACCAAAGAGGTAAATTTGATAGTCACTATTAAGTTTTAGCTTAGCGTGTGGTTTTTTTTCCGTGTGTAGGTTGGAGACCAAGGATTCCAACCTATATGCAGAAAGATTCAGGAATCTATTACAGCCAGCCATGTCAATGAGATGAATTGGAGCATGTAAAATAAATAAAGTTGTGTTATTATTATTCTATTTTGGCATGTACACGGAAATATTTAGTTGTAACATCATTAATATTTTGGTAATACTGAGGAAGAAAATTTTGTAATTGTGACAATTGTATGATAAAATTTTAAAAAATATAGTCAAGAAAGAAAATATTAGTGAATGTTAATTTGACAGGTGAAAATTTTTAGACTATATGTTTATTAAGAAGAATGAAAAAACTTGTATTGGAATTTGATCAAAGTTGAGAAAATAGTTGTATGATTTTAAAAGTATGTTTGGTAAATATTTTCACAGGAGGTTGTCTATTCACTACAAAAAAAAACTGTTAATTAGCGACAGACATTTCCGTTGCTAATTACCAAAATTCCGTCGCTAAAATAAATTAGCGACGCCGCGACGAATAGTCGCTAAAAGCCCAGTCACGAATATATTAGAGACGGAATTCAAAATTCGTCGCTAATTTATATTCATCATTAGTCGCTGAATTATAATAATAATATTTAGCGACTACATTTTCAGTCGCTAATTATAAATTTATTGTAAAAGTTAGCGACGAAATAGTTATCGGTAATTATTTGTTAAATTCTAATGTTTACAAATTAGAGATAGTTTTTGTCGCGAATTTATCGCTAAATTATTTCATAATTTAAAATTTTCTTTTGATCTATTTTTAAATTTTCATCATGTACACACTGTAAATAATAATCTTATATTATAAAATTAAATAATAATCTTATATTATAAAATTCATATATAATAGATGCAAATATAAATAATAATCTTATATTTTCATATTTATAATTTGTAATGAATTCATTACAAATATAGAGTTAACATAAAAAACAATATGTGATACAAAGTATTGTTTATATAATCCATTTCCCTAAAATTAATAACAAATTAAATCTTTACAATTTCCTATCAAATATAGAATTAGCTCCTAACTAATATTATTGTAGTAATATACCCTAAGCCTAAATATAGTCCCTCTTTACCAATAGTTAAGGATGAGAACTTGGATTGACTGTGACTTCAAATAGTGGAATAAAATATTATCAAGAATATTCTGAAAAGATTTAACTGTCCCCCATTTGCTTGTACACATTGTATAGCCGTGGTAACTACACATTTAAAGATCAATATTGATATGAAAACGGGAGAATATGAAGATAAAGCAAACATAAAAGTGCATAAGCAGAAAAAATAAAAATTTTACAGCTTGCCAAGCACAAGTATCATAGGCATAATGCAACTAACAATAAATGAGTATTAGGATATAAAAATAATATTTTAATAAGGAATTGATACAAAACCAACTCTTTGCTTTTTAGCACCTCTCTAACTAGTGAATTGACTATGGCTTAAAATTGTTCCAAGTGAATAGAAAACAATAACATAGGAAATTTCACTTTTTTTTCTTAAAGTTTGGATGAAGACGAACATATTTTCAAAAATCTTTGAGAATTTGTCCAGATTAGAGTATGTTAAAACAACTCCGATGTTTCTTACGGGCTATAATAAGTTGCTATTGGGATTACATGTTTTACTAGAATTGATTGAACAATATATGATCATTAAGTAACCTACAATATTGCACCATAAATGGTACATTTTCATTGCACATAGTCATGACCATGCAAGAATCATTATCTTCAACAATATTTTTGCCAATGGCCATCATATGGATCATACTAATGTCTATGCATTTACGAACAAGTACCTTGTTAGCAAGCATGTAGAGACCAACATCTGCATTATAGAGGGTAGAAAATCGCTCTATAGTAGGTGCAGGTCTAGATTTCAGAACTTCTTGTGACAAACTAGGTTCAAAAACACGTGCATTGGGAAAATCAGAATAGTATGAATTCAAAAACCCCTGATCTCCTGTTAAGGGAAGAAAAAGGGGTAAATTATAGATTTTTAGTAAATATAGAAAGAATTTAGTAAAAATAGTGACATCAACTACAGATGTTTATTTATGCAATTAAATTGCCATGTAGATGTCAATAAATCCAATTAAATGGAAACTAATATTACAGATCTTTAAATCAATATTTGTGGAATTAAATTTCCATGCAGATGTCATTAAATCCAATTTTCAAGAATGACTAAGAAGAGTGCATTTCCTGGAATAAAGTAAATATTTTCAATACCATAAAATACCACGAAATTTTAGATGGCTCAAGTTACAAAATAAATTTGACCAGGCACAACGATTTTTCTCAAACATACATGATGAATTATAAAGAAATTACTAATGATGGAAAAGAATGAGGCACAACGATGTCATTGCTATGGTGATCAAAGGAGTTATTAGAGCTCATTTCCTATATTGAGATTCAAAATATACTTCAGGATACAAAAAATTACGTGCATTATTAGATATTTATTGTTTACATCTTATTCCTTGCTAAAGTTTTATACCCTGTTAATATTATTTGAAAGTTGATGGTACTAAAACCAAATGAAATAGCATGGTTACATCTTTAGGCTCAGACTCAACCATACCATGTGACCATTAATCATTCAAAAGTATGATGTGTCTCCCTCCTTATTCATGCCTTTGATTTCAGAAGGAAATCCAGCATTCATAAATTCTTAGACTCAAAAAATTATATCATCCAATAATAGGATCTATTTATTATTAAATTTAGCCATGCAGCAAAAAATATCAAGGGAATATGTAGTGAAGTATTGGTGTACACAATATTAGAGTGATTCATTCAACCAGTTTCTTGCTAAGTGAGTACAATGCCTAGCCTTTATCTTAGACATGACCTTTTTCATGGTACTTTTTACGAATGATCATGAAGTATCTTTTGCAGAGATCAGTGTTGACATTTTCTAAAGAGATATTCACTGTTAAACCCTCTTTCTATTCACAAAATTAAACAAAATAGTGCTTACCTTGATGGCACTTGCTTAAATAATTTAAGGTCCCAGACATCTTGAGACACAATAAATATACTCGTTAGATCCTGAAAGAAATTAAAAAAAAGACACAAGAATATATTAAAGAGAATATAGATGAGAAGAAATTGTCAATTCATTTCAATAAATTAAAACCTTCATCTTCATTTCAGTGGAAATTATCATACTTAACAAGGTCGCATAGGAGATATTTCCAATACTTACACTTGAAGTAATGCTCCCGAGCAGCACTAAGGCAGTATTTGCCTGCATGTTCAAATAAAAACAAAGAAAAATATTTGTATCTTAAATCTAACTTTTGAATGATGGTACAACATTTTAACTGAAAACAAGCTTCTAAATGATGATAAAAAAATTTTAGTACAGAAGTAAAAAGGCTTACATGACCCTTTCCCACCCACCTCCTACTGTAATCACCATAATTTTAATAGTTGATACATATGTTATAACCTCAGTAAAAAGAAAATATCGCTATGCCATTCCCATCACTAAAATACAAATAAAATAATACAATCACTTCAGTTAAATGCTTGCAATATTTATCCTAGGCCAACATGGAAGGGAATTAATAAGAAATGAAACTGCCAATAAAAAAGCTATAGTACATAAAATTCAGAATATAAAACTTACAACTGGAATTAGATTACTTAATAATGGCAAACCATGCATCAGACAGTTCCATATATTAACTCAATATGAAAGACTCCTACAAAAGAGGGATCCTTCTTGTCAAAATAAACCCCAGCAAAATGACCAAGAGACTGAAAAAAATATCTTCATACAATATATAAGACTCTAAAACAGCCACTTAAGAGGCAAATCATATGAACCAGTAAAATGAAAAAAAACTGTCAAAAAAATGACCAATCAGACCAGATGATGCATAACAAGCTTATAAACTGAAGACAACCATGAAATTCAATGCATAAATTTAAAATGTAGGGCAAACATAGAATTTTGTAAATCACTATCCCTGCTCATACCTAACACAGACAAGGTACAAAGTATCGTAAAAACACAAAATTTATACAGTTAGGAAAACTCAAAAACCACGGATAGGAGAAAATCATATATGTATTAAATTGAAACAATAGAGAGAGGTGAGGGGAGATAAAATATTATTTTTATATGTAGGATAAATTTTTAAAATTACTAAAATGCCCCTACCAAATTTCATCATTTTATCTTGTATTCAAGGATAATTTTGTAAATATATATAACTAAAATTTTTTAATAACTTAAAATTTGCTCAAAATTTTAACAAAATAAAAATAAATTATAAATTTTTCATAATCATTTTAAATGAAATAATAAACTTTATATTATTATTATTATTATATAAATATTTATATTTATTATTTTTCATAATATGACTATATAATAATTATAACAATTACTTTATTATTATTATTCAAATGAAATTTTTTAAATAAATAAGTTTATATTTGGGGATAATTGATAAAGAAATCAATAGAATTTCTAATAATTTAATATTTGATTTAAATTTTATAAAATAAAATTTAATTACAATTTTTTTATTATTATTTTAAATGAAATAATAAATTTTATATTATTATTTTATAAATATTTACTTTTATTAATATTGAACACGCAAATATATAATAATCATAATAATTAGTTTATTATTATTATTAAAAATTTAAATTTTCTAAATAAATAACTTTAGATTTTGGTATAATTGATAAAAAAATTATTATAAACTTATAAAATAATTTATATTTTTTTGTTACAAAATAAAATATTCATTTCATATGGCCTATATTAAAATTACTTGAAACTATATATAATTCATGTGAGTGAAATTAAAAAAATTATTTTTTAATTTACTTGCGATGGATTAGCGACTAAATACTTTCTTCGCTAATTATATTACTGTAAAAAATTACTATTAACGACAAAAAAATTTCCATCGCTAACCCGTCGTAAAAAAGGCGTAATATTTTTTCTCCAAAATTAGCGACTAAAATGTTCGTCGCTAAATTTTCTGGAACTAATTTCATGATTAAAAAATTATAAAATTTAGCGACGGATATATTCGTCGCTAATTCCGTTGCAAAAAATAGAAAATATCAAACCCACGATGGAATTGTAAAACAATCGTGAATTCATCACACAATTTGCGACGAAAATAATACCTTCGCTAATTGGCAGTTTTTTGTAGTGATTGTTAGGGAAAACTCTGCCGAAATTTTTAGGAAATAAACAATAACTACTAAAATAACAAAGTTATAAGTAGTAAATTTTATAGTTGGCCCTCTTAAAGGAACCTAAATCTGAGTGTGACATCCAGTATTTGGGTGTTTAATTGATTGGATATAAGGTATTACATTTAGTGGTGTCAGAGCATACGTTTAGGCATTTATGGGCACAGAACAATAAAATCTAGCTAAGATGAAAGTTATGGCACTCTGTTTACTTATCAGTAACCTTGATATTAAAGGCAATGATTTAAACATTATTCGTATAGGGATGGGTAACATGTATTGCCATTATACGAGACGTGCATTTGCATGACATTATAAGCATAAAACATTTTATGTACATAGCATTAGCATTATTAAACCATTCATGATAGCATGAAAATTTTATGCATATGTGCCAATTGAAAGAAAACTGACGGGTTAATGAGTGCATTGAAATAAGGATAGACGTGTTTATAAAAGGATGATGTGGATTAAAATTAGTCGGAGTGAATAGACATTAAGGAAAGTAATTAGAGGAATGTAAGTGTATATGCCAAAGTAAGCATCGAAAGGGATACAATTCAGAAGTAGATTCATTTTCTATTAGGTTAAGTGAGACAAAAAAAAAAAGTAAAATCCCCCACTTATGAGTAGAACTAAAAAATGAAGTACTATTAAACTTTAATGTTTCACTTAACATTAAGACTATAACCTCTCTACTACTAAGATAGGATTAATGTTAGGATGACATCATGTAGACAATCATGACTAGCAGTTAATAAGAGATTACACAAGGTTGTACCTACGGAAGAGCTATGGGATAATAAGCATGTGAGTACTGCTAGGGCTTATTAAAAATTATCTCCAAACTATCAGATGATTAGTCTAAAAACAAAAAGAGGAGTTTTATGAATATGATATATGAAAAAGGAAAAAATGAATGAGGTTGGAAAAGAAGCTGTTGTCTGGAGATGATGAGATGTTATGCCTTCTAAAGCCATGGTTGGATTTGGAGTTCCCATTGATCTAAAGGTTGTAATTCCTAGAACAATTCCAAAAGCTATTATTGAATCACTATAGTTTTATCATGAAAATGTAGCACTTTCTCTTAAAGGGGTTTGGAATACTATACCTCAATTTTTATATGATATGAAGCTAAAATTTATTGATTTTAAATATTTTAATACAGCAGTAAGGAAAAGGGCCATGGTCATAATCTTTGTATTTAGAGCAGATTGCCCTTCTTCCATTACCCCACGTACCATACATGAAGTATAGCCATTGCAAAGAGATGGTAGCCTTTATTGGATATAAAAAAATAATTCAATTATTTGAAAACTTGTATTGAGAATGCAAAAATGACTGAGAGGATTTGCATGGCTGTCTTGGATTATGAAGAATCACCTCTTGGTGTCTAAAAGTTTATTCTTAACAAATGTCGCAAATGGAACCTAGTGTGGCTTGACAAAAATAAAGTTGTGCCACTTGAACCAGATGAAGTAAAAATGCTTTTGAATTTTCAAGAAATTACACAAGGGAAAATGGAATAAGTAGAACTGATAGATACAAATCACTTGGTAACTCATTCCAGGTTGACACTATTGCTTACCATTTATTAGTTTTGAAGGAATTATTCCCTGAAGGCATTAATCTTTTTTCTCTTTTATCTAGAATTAGTGGTGTAGAAGTTATTCTGCATAAACTGGGGATTCGTTTGAAGGATGTAGTGTCAGTTAAGATCTCAAAAGTAAATAAGAGTATATTGAGGTGCTAGTGAGAGCAAACCAACCAGACATAGAATTTTATTGATGTTACATATGTGCAACAGCTAAACGTTGATATATTAGAGCAACTAATGAACTCCTTTAATGGATTTGATCTCATTATTGGTGGGAGTTTGTGTAATAATCTAGCTGGTAGCAACAGACACCGTCGTAATAGTTTTGAGGGTAAAGAATCTTTCCTTCTCTTCGACTATTGTCGAATTTTAGACTTAGTCAAGTATATAATGATAAGAAATTAAAGAAGTTCAAGTAGAGTTGGATTGCTAGTTGCATCAATAAATAAAAATATACATAATAACAATAATATAAAGGAAGATTAATGAAGCTTTAAACAATTAGAAGCTACTGATTTAAAGATATACTTGTCTGTTATGTTTTAGCCAAATAAATTTCGAGCATGAAATTTTCTTAAGGGGGAGAACTGTGACGCCCTAAAACTTGAGTTGTTTGAGAATATGATATAATATTGGTGGGCATTATTTTAAAAAGATCTTTAAATTAATAATTAGAAACTAATAATAGGAAACTTAAAATAAGTAGAAGTATAACATAGTAGTAGTAGTAGTAGTAGTAGTAGTAGTAGTAGTAGTAGTAGTAGTACTAATAATAATAATAATAATAATAATAATAATAATAATAATAATAATAATAATAATAATAATAATAATAATAATAATAATGTCAACTGAAAACAAGTCCTTATAATTTTCTAGATGGAATTATCACAGCCATAAATTTACAAAGGAAAAAAGGCAATTAAAAAAAAAGAAAGAGAAAAGAAAAGAAGAAAGGAGAGAGGGAGAGAAAGGAGGGAGATCGGAATTGGAAAAGGTCGGAATGTAATGGCTGAAATACCGGGTTAGTCGAAAATAGTATTTTTCGATGGTAAATAGTGATATCAGGATAAATAGTATCTTTCAGAGATAAAAAAAATATTTTATTTGATCATTGGAAAAAGCATGTCAACAGGAGCACGTGGTTCAAATTTGAAATCGAATGGAGGTCGTTTGGATCTTGAAAAGGCATGAGTCACTTCCAAATTTGAAATATACTAGTTTGACTGAACCATAAAATATACTACGGATCTCAGAAAAATAATCCAAAAATATGGATGTGTTCATATTAATGAGTAAAATTATATGATAATGAAAAATTAATTTTTTGGTGACTTTAAAAATTGGGTTATCGGACTGGTAAAGTGAACCAAATCGAAAAATAGTCTTTGATTGATTCAAAAATATTTGTGGAGCCTAATGAATATATTTTGAGAATTATGAAAGTATTTTTAGGAATATTTAAACTCAGAAAGTAAGAGAAAAATAATGATTTTGATTTCAATAGTAATCTGTTGACTGTTAATTTGATCGAGGCCTTAAAAATAGTAAAAGATCTTTAAAAATTATAGAAAGTTTCAATCGGGCTCTAATTAGTATTTAAAATTATTTGATAGTGAAAAAGTGATTTTATGGTAAAACCAAAAATTTGCTAATCGGACCAGTTTGAGTGAATCAGATCGAAAACGGGATCCAATTGGACTAAAAATTTATATGCAGGCTAAGGTATATACTTTATGAATTATGGAATCAATTTTGGGAGAAATTGAGTTTGTAAAGTAAGAGAAATAATTTTAGATTGCGAGAAATAATTTTAGATTGCATAGTTTGCTTTTGGGTTGGCCTAATTGGTTGGATCATGATTTGGCCCATTTGAGGGGCCTATATAAGGTGAAAATATCTAAATTTAGGATAGACATCCAACAGATTTTTCTCTTTTCTTTTTCCTTCTTGCCGTGAGTTTCATTTCTAAGAAATTCCATAGATTTTCTTCATTTTTGTTTCATGCTTTCCACCAAATCAAGCATCCTAAGTGAAGTTCAGCTCCCCTAATGGATTGTAGCAACCATTAATCTTTTATAGAGGCCAAAGAAGTGATAGAAATCAATGGAAGAAGATGATGTGCTAAAACTTAGGTAAGTGAGATTAATGGTTTTCAATTGATTTATAGGTTCTAATAGATAGATTTAAGTATGCAAAGTGAATTTATGCTGTTAAATTGATTAATAGAGGCATGATTAATTGTGATTTTTTGATGTATGTATTCAACCACTTTGCGATCTTATGAGGAAGAGGTTATTTTATGGCTTAAAGTAAAGGAAATAGAGATTAAGAGTGGAAATTAAGCTTATGAGGTAAGTAGATGCAATATTCATTAATTTTCATGAGTTTTGTAGGGATATATGGTTATGTATGTTATGAAATTGTGTATATATTTCATGTTTAATTGAGATTAATGTTATAGATATGTCAGAGGAGGTTAGAAATGGTGATTTAAGTGATTAAAATTGAAAGAATATTAGAATAGAAAGATAAGATAGGGTTGGCCGGGTATAGTAAGGAAAATTTCACTACAAAAAATGTAGAATAGCGATGAAAATTAGCTAGGATAAAAAAAATTTATTGTTAAATGCACCATTTAGCGACAACATTAAGACGAAAAATGATTTTTGTCGCGAATAATGTTAAGGTCTAGTTGGAAAACAGATATTGTGATAATTTAGCGATAAATAAATTTTATTGTAGTTAATCTTGGGCGCCAAAATATTGGTGCGAAAAATAGTGACGACTTTGCGAGCATAAAACCCTCACTAATTCTTAATGCATGATGCGAATGATTTATGAACCATTTAGCGAGGACTTAATCCTCGCTAATTTTATGAGAAAAAAATCCTTGCGAATTTAGCAAGAATAAATCCCTCGCTAACGGTTAAATAAGTTGGCATTTGATAGATGAACTATTTAGCAATGACTTAATCATTGCTAATTTTGCGAGAAATAAATTCTCGCTAATTTAGTGAGGACAAATCCCTCGCTAATGGTTAAATAAGTTGGCATTTGATAGATGAACCATTTAGCGAGGACTTAATCCTCGCTTATTTTACGAGAAAAAATTCTCACTAATTTAGCGAGGAGAAATCCCTCGCTAACGGTTAAATAGGTTGGCATTTGATAGATGAACCACTTTGCGAGAAAAAATTCTCGCTAACGGTTAAATAAGTTGGCATTTGATAGATGAACTAATTAGTGAGGACTTAATCCTTGCTAATTTTGTGAGAAAAAAATTCTTGCTAATTTAGCGAGGAGAAATCCCTCGCTAACAGTTAAATAAGTTGGCATTTGATAGATGAACCAGTCTTTGCTAATTTAGCAAGAAAAAATCCTCGCTAATTTAGCGAGGACAAATCCCTCACTAATCCGCTAATTAGCAAGAACATAATCCTAACTATTTTATTTAGTGAATAAATTGTGAGAGTAATTCTGTCTAGCTATTTTTATATGATTTGGTTTCCCAATATTTAAATTGCATTTACATTTAATTAGACCATTTAATTAAATAAATTTACATAGTATATTTTTTTATAGCAAAAATTAAATGAATTAAATTGTTGTTATTTAAATTAACTAAATTAAAATAAATTATTATTTTTACATTCAATAATATCAATTATTATTTAATTATATAATAAAAAAATAAATTGTGAGACATAGTCCTTGCAAAATTAGCTAGGACAAAAGCTCTCGTCAATTTTGAGAGACCCATATCCTAGCAAATTACCCAAATATTTTGGCGGGATAAAAAAATGTTAGCGGGATTTATTTTGGAAATTTTTTTTAAATAATATTTTTTTAAAAAATATTTACAAAAATGGGTTCTGTCAGAAAATAATTACAAAAATGGGATTGTTTTCTGACGGAGGGACAAATTCTGCTGAAACCACTGGTCCCACCAGCGGTTTTAGCAAAAAAATTTATGTGCCATAATTATTAAATTAATAAAATTTTAATATAATTTAATTTATTTTTTAATTTAATTTTTTAAATTAAATTAAATTAAATTAAATTAAATAGATACCCGCAATAAATTATCATCCTAATTTCCATCCAATATTAACAAAATAATATATATTATAATTAATGCAATTTGACTGTTTTTTCTGCATTATTTAAGTGTCATGGAATATATAATTATGCTGAACAAAAATTTATGATTACAAAACTGACAATGAATAAAAATTCAATTTAAGCCGAGTCCATCTGTTATAAAATTCAGACGAAATGATAATGGTCAATTTATCTTTAATTAGAGATTTTATATTTGAATTCAAACTATAGAAAAGTTTAATTAATTGAAATGCAGTCCAGATATGGGACTCTTCAACGAGAATCTGAGTTTAAACATTTGAAATTAAACTGCATGTACAGGTCAACCC
The DNA here is from genome assembly GCA_037975025.1 of Excoecaria agallocha. Lineage (NCBI taxonomy): Eukaryota > Viridiplantae > Streptophyta > Magnoliopsida > Malpighiales > Euphorbiaceae > Excoecaria > Excoecaria agallocha. The sequence goes on along the minus strand of JBBPFJ010000092.1, from coordinate 281,880 downwards.
ACAGCCACCAATATTTGCCCACTTTTACATGTTGACCAATTCTTGATATAATTAATCTCCATTTCTTCAATTCCTCGCAATGGCCCATTTGATGAGCTGCTAATATTAATATTAACTAGATTAAAATTGGAAACGTATAAAAAATTATTATTTTGTTGTTTTTTTGATATAAAGATATAACTATAATGATGAATTAATTAGTTCAAAAATTAGATGGACTTAATGGAGATCTAAAAGGCTGTTATAAACACTTTTAATTGTTTATTGAAATTATTAATTGTATGCTGCTTATGATAGGAGCATCTGTAAGCTAAGAAACTACTTGGGATATATATATATATTATTTTTCTAATATTAGATGGAAATTTGGATGATAATTTATTGCAGGTATCTATTTAATTTAATTTTATTTTATTTTATTTAAAAAATTAAATTAAAAAATAAATTAAATTATATTAAAATTTTTTTAATTTAATAATTGTGGAACGGAAATTTTTTTGCTAAAACCGCTGGTGGGACCAGCGGTTTCAGACCTGAAACTGCTAGTCCCACCAGCGATTTCAGCAGAATTTATCCCCCGTCAGAAAATAATTCCATTTTTGTAATTATTTTCTGATAGACCCCATTTTTATAAATATTTTTTAAAAGAACACTATTTTAAAAAATGTCCCATTTATTTTTTCTAAATCACTAAAACCTTATTCCCTTTTGTTTCAGTACCCTCTTTCCCTTCTCTCTGTTTCTTTACTCATCGCCTGCGTTTCTTGGCCTTAAGACTACTGACGATGCTGGGTTGCTTAAAGAGTCTGATGAGATCAGGGGATAGGTTTGACACAGACGAGGAATTGTCCGATGAGAAAGAGAGGATAGGTATGCTTAATCTTTCCTCGGATTCCGACAAAGAACAAGGTTGTTATTCAATGCCGGCCACCCCACCTTGCCGGAGAAACCATGCTGGGGTGAGGAATAATAATCAGAACCAGATTATGGGGGCATAAGAGTATGCAAGTGAAAATAAAGCTGAAAAGGGTAAGATGGGAAGGAATTTGAGGAGAAGAAAAAGGGTCTTAAGAGAGAGATGGTTTAGTGAGAACAAAAAAGAAAAGGAGAGTTTTGGGGTGGGTATGGGAAATTACAATTATGGGTATAGTAATAGTTTTAGTGGAGAGAGTGTTAAGGCTTTCAGATATCTTGGGTTTGAGTTGGAGCATGAGAGAATGTTAGAAATGCCTAATCGTGTCTCTCTTTCGGGATCTACCCTTGAAACAAGCAGTGGTGGAAATTCTCCTATTGCCAATTGGTGCATTTCTGGCCCTAGTCAGTGTTCATTTTCTCTCTTTTCTCTTGCTTATTTGAACATCAGACTTGACATTGACTTAAATTATACTAGACTATTGCTAACTGTTCCTTTAGTTGTTGTTAAAAGGTTGAAACTTTATGTGTTAATTCGTGTCTTTGTGTTTTTATTTCTTTCATTATTGTTAAAAAGATTGAAACTAAGCATCAAATTGTGTCTAATTTGAGTACTTATTTTTGTTTTATAGGTGATGATCCTCGAGAAGTGAAGGCCATGCTAAAGGTATGGGCACAAGCAGTGGCGCTTGCATCCACCACTAGACATGGCTGTTAATGAATTTTGACTACTAATATTTGTGGATTATTCCTAATCAATAACTATTTGACATCTTCTTGTTTTCGGGGTTTGTAGAGAGACTTTACTTTGGCATTTATTTCTTAAGAAAAATATTTTTTTTAAACCTAAATCCTCCTGGGTTGGGGGGAAATATGGTATTTGAGGTTTGGAATAGGTTCATTCTGGGTAGTGTTCTCACTTGCCCTGTTAGCATTTTTACACACTTAAGCATGCCTAGAGTTGTTTAGCTTCTGAAATCTCAGAAGGTCTAAGATAAAAGTTTGGATTTATGAGTATGGTTTGGTTACTATTTTTGAATTTCTTACAAGCCACAGCAATATGTTATATAAATTTAGTCTTAAATCTTATTGCAAAAGAAAACTCTATCAGTGACGTATTAAGCCATAAACATTGATAACTAAACATAAATACTGCTCATATAACAGTGAAGTATTGGTTAAAGTTGGAAGGTTCAACAGACTCTAATGATGATGATGATGATGATGATGCTGATAATAATAATAATAATAATAATAATAATAATAATAATAAATTTACCAAACTGATAAGCATATATAAGTGGAAACTGAAAACTATAGTAGTAGACAATAAAAAGATATGTGCTATGATAAAATGGAAGATTTGATTTCTTTGATAGTTGAAGTTAGATATATACATCAATATTTTAACAATATAACAGATTAGCAGATCATATCAGATAAGGAAGCATAATCGAATTAAAGCATGATATGATCTTCAATAGATTAGGAAACTAAATAAAACATTATTTCTTATCACCTTCCAGCAAGTTGATGAATTAGGCTTTGAAACATAATCAACTTGGACCAAGTAGAAGAAAAGGAGTTTTCAGCAGTGTCATGGTTCAAACATCAACAATTTGATCAATTGTATTTATTAATTGTATTTATGCTTGAGTAGTCAGCTTTCTCTTTCCATAGCATTGGGATTTAATCAAATTTGTTTGAGGCTTCATATGCATGAAAACCATCATATTAAAACAACTACTTCTGCCAAAACTAAGAAAACCAATTTCTGAAACGGCCATGATTAATGCTAACAATACAGAAATGGACTCTGCGGATTGCATGTTAATGTTTTTGGGCACAATTGTTGCTGCTGGAAATGGACTCTGTATGCCCCTTATGAAAGTAGTTTTTAGAGATATAGTAAATGCATTTGGCAATAATAGTGTCAACACCGGCCAAGTGGTTGATGAAATTTCCAAGGTATCTCAAGTTGAACTTCAATTTTGTCAAGTTTTCATTCATATGCATAAAATAAATATTGTATAACTTGACCAAATAATTATTCCTTTTTCAAGTGTCCCTGAACTTTGTGTATTTGGCTGTAGAGGCATGGCTTTCTGGATTCCTTCGTAAGTATATTAGTCAAAACTCATGGATTAAAGACTCTATTCTGAATTCTCAAACTTTGTACATGTAAATTAATACTTGTTTTAATGCATTTTATCATGTTTGTGGTTGATATGAGGGCCTCATGTGTTAGTTATCACAATACTCTTATGGGATAGAGAAGCTGTTAAAAAATATTTTGAACAGCAATTCACCTCTACATCTCAACAAGGTCAAGTTTTTGTTAGCTTTTATGTTTTCTTATCCATTCTAGGGTTTCTTATGCCATTATCGTTAGCTGCTGTTCAACGGAAGATATTGCTCTTTCTTGTGCCATTTTTGTGTTGTTTAACAGAAGATATTGCTGTTGTCATTTAGATCATCCTTCATGAGCTAGCAAATTCTAGGTAATTTAAAATTAAATTTCATTCATGATCTGCAAATCAAGTTTTCATTTCATTTCATTTCGGCATTCTTCCAGGTATTTTGGCTCACCTTTTCATTTTGCAATTTGTAAATTTGTGATTGGTGGAGTTTTGAAGTAAGTTTTCTCTTTTTTGGTTGGTTAAGTATTGAATTTCTCTCTCTATCCTTTTCTTCAATTATTTTTAATGAGCAAGTTTGATTGTGTAATGAGTTGCAATTTTTAATGATATTTAATATGCAATTTCGTGTTTTTCTTCCCCGCTCATTTGGCTAAATTGCTAGTACATATATAAAATTTCATGTCTTTTTTAAGTACAAGACAAGTGACCAAACCAGCGTGTGACCCTAGGCTCTTGTGGCTTTTATGTGTTGGTTGGCAAGCACGTGGTGAAATTTTGTATTAATGTTGGTTTAAAAGAGGATCCAATTTTTGGAAGTAACGATAAAATAGAAAAAGAGGGAGAATTTGGCTTTATTTTCTCTAACTGAAGGAATGCAGGATAAACAGAGTCCCTAAAAGGTGCTATGTTTGTTTCAAATATTTCATTGCTATTTAATGGTTTAATATCCATTGGTATTCATGTTGCAATTTTGTCTGTTAACATTATTATTCACATCAGTAGGAAAATGCCTTGGTTGTGTTTATGTTCAACGGGAATCAAAGTCATCTGCTCATGAGAATATATTTGTTCCAATGATGATGCTTTTCCCTGGTTAGTTTGAATGCATTATTTTTCTTTTCCATCTTCAATTTTTGGTTTATTATGAATCAAATCCCTTGCTGGCCCTATGTAATTTGTTATGGATTTGCTTATAGGCAATTGTTCGTATCTTTTTTTTTTAAATGATCAATGTAGCAATTTTATAGTGAAATTGCAGTTCCAAAAATTTGATGACGCATATATGTATCAGCACTAATAGCACAAATCTTTTCATGTGACATGGTTAACTTGAGGATCTTATTTAGTATTTCACAGTGACATTTAGGCACAAATTTGTATGTTTTCAAAGATGTGGTCTGAAGAAGCTAATATATCTTGTGTAAGGTGACCGTAATGCCTTTGAAGTAGCCGAAAGCATCAAAATAGAGTAAGCTTTTGCTATCATCAATTTATATTTTGGAACTTTTATAATTTCTCCCCTGTGCTTCTACTATTTTTCATGGCATTATTTGTATAATAATTAAGTTGAAAAGAGTGCAAATTATTTTGCATTAAGAGGCAGCGGTGAAGTGCTCTGATTTAGTTGTTTAACAAATAAACATTTGTTATTTATTAAAAATAAAATTGATATAACATTCATTAAATTGATGTATTTTCAATTACTGCAAATTGTTGCAAATTCTGGATAAATCTTGTCTCTAATTGTGTGGAAATAATTGATGTATTTTTCAATTACTCAAGCTTTAATTGATGTATTTTTCAATTAATTCATTAACTGCAAACTACTGCATTTGTAATTGAGCAAGTTTAAGGAAAGCCAATTTAATTATTTATGCTAAATTAATATTATCAGAATGTTTTCATACTGTTATTTATTTTCTTTTAAAATCTTGAGCAATAGCCGAAGGCCAGAATAAGTTTTACCTGCAGATAAGATTTGAGGGCTAAGTAATTTGTCAAAGGAAAATTTTGAGTTCGAAGTTTGGGATAAAGTAGGCTGTAGAGAAATGCTGAAAGTTGTTTTTAAGGTAGATGATTGAGGACTTTTAAATCATTGTTATTTATTGGTTTTTAAAGCGATCTTTTCTCCTTTGTTAGTCGATTTTGTAGCATCTTTGCTGGGATTCTGGTAAGATCCATGTATATCATTGCTCTATTTATCCATATAGAAGTTATAGATTTAATGTGTGCATTTTTGTTGTCACTTCTAGTAATATACATGCATGCATTTGCACATCTGTGTACAATAAACTTGTTCAAGTATTGTTTGTCAACATTGAATCTCATCTATAATTGTTCAAGATCAACAATTGGAAAATCAAGTTCTAATAATGACACTGGATGGAGTTTTTGGTTATCTGCAATCAATCACTATACAACTATAGGAACTAAAAGTTGTTGGCATTTTATGAACTGTTTACAACTTTTAATTGTTACTATTATATTTGGATGTATTATTTTGGATATATTATAAGCAATACTATACACTTGTAAATAACAATTTATTCATTAATAAATATATATTTTTATATTAAATATTGAGTGAATATAAATTTATTATTTTTAGTTTATTATTTATTATTTAAATAATAAAATATTCATATTAAATTAAGAAAAAAAATTTATATCAACATTTAGCAAGAATAATATTTGTCACAAAATGCATATTAAAATTTAGTAAGAAATTTGTACTAACTAAAATTTAGCAACAATTTAGCCCTCGCAAAAGTTAGCGTGTGGATTAAATCTCTAGCAAAACTTAGCGAGGACTTTAATCCTCGCTAAAGTTAGCGAGGATTAAATTCTTGCAAAACTTAGTGAGGATTAAATCCTTGCTGAAATTAGCGAGGATTTAATGAGGATTAAATTCTCGCAAAACTTAATGAGGACTTTAATCTTTGCTAAAGTTAGCGAGGACTAAATCCTCGCCAAAGGTAGCGATGACTAAAGTCCTCGCTAAATTCAGCTAGGATGATTTTTGTTACAAAATTTTTATCCTCGCTAAATTAGTTTAGCAACAAAAAATCATTATTTAGCGAGGACTTTTATCCTTGCTATTTTGCATTTTTCTTGTAGTGTTTGTGTAATTAATTATGTAACATCATTATACCACTGTATTGTACTTACAATGATCAGATGATGACACACTAAGACAATAACAAATGCTATAACAAACAATATAATAAATTTTTTTCCATCAATTACTATAATACCAGAACATTCAGACCACAGTAATAATAATCATTATAACTACTTTGAACAGAACAATACCAATTAAAACATAACTATCTATACCTAAGTCAAATGCTTCACTGGAACATACTCATGCCATGTCTATACTATCACTTTTACTTTGTATCACTGATCTTGGTCAACTTCAGCTTGCGGCCACTTTAACTTCTTACTTTCATAACTTACACGCAGTAGCAACACTATGTGCTGAGTATTGAAAATGTCCAATGGTGGATACCAATCCCAAACTTTTCACAACATTAATATTCACACATACACATACATGCATGCATACACACATACTTACACACATGCACGTGTCCATGAGCATTCTTTAATATTAACTATTTATTTTATCATTTTAATGTGCACCATACAATTATGCATCCATGCATTCAATCATGTAAAATTGTTCCAGTCATTCAGTATGATATAATTGTCATTTTCATTTTTATATTTATCTTTCAGTCCCAATTAATCACTTTAATAATATTAACTGATCTTAATTATACATTTCATTTACTATTTATTATGCAGCTTACAAATTATAAATCATTTTATACTAATTATTATCTTATTACATTTTAGTACCAATTTTTTTCACTTTTTACAAATACATTTATTCACATTCTGGTTTCGTTGAAAAATTATCTTCGTTCAAACATACAGTCATTTACCTAGATATTGAAGCATATATTCAATTGCTTGTCTCTACTTCACATTGATTTACTTACTTGATATGTAATTTATTATTTTATTTCCATTATACCGTCTTATGACAATTTATATACCGAGTCCCTAGTTTTTCTATTGTATCTGAAACTATCATTTACATGCTGTTTACAGTTTTGCTATCAGTTCGTTTATTTTCCATTTAAATCTATTATTTCGTATACTAATTATCAATAAATTCTCATTTTAATATTTTCGAATCAAATTACGCTTTTAGTCATTCTGGACTACAAAGGATTACTTTTAAGTTTTTCATTCATTATTTTATCACTTTTACCCATTAAATTCATTATTCGGGTAACTTATTATTTTGACTTTGACTTTTTGTTTTTATCCATAACAGTCCTTATTCCTTTTTCATTTTCATTTACATTTCATATTTTGCACTTTTATATTATTATTACTACTATGCCCCTAGTATACTTCCAACAAAAATTTTCATACCGGATATATGAAACATGGATCTCATGAGCCCACAATATTAAAGTACAGTAGGGGATGATCTTGAAAAACCAATCCATCTCAGATCAGAATAGTGCAGAACAGTCAGAACAGATACTATGGGTGACCATTACGATTCTACTATAGCAAAGCAAGTTGTCATAACTTACACCGTGGTATAAATGTCCCTATTGCTAGTCAATTATATCCTGAGCTAGATTAAACCGCCAGACTACTACTAAGGGCTACATTTCTTTTTCATTTCAGAATCATTTTTCATATTTCTGACATTTCAATTTGCTTTTTATTTCATTTTAATACACTGTCAGTCAATTCTTCTTTTCATTTCAGAATACTATTCATTCAATACTTTCTTTTCAATTCAGGTTTTTATCACTTTTACACAGTTAACATTTTCACTAGGTTTTACATTCCAGGATATTAATCATTTGACTTGCTTATCATTCTCACCCAATTAATAGGTGATTTTATTTTTCTTAGATTCTCTTTAATGCTTTTTTTTACACTTTCACGTACTTTAACATTTTTAGTCACTTGCCAATTGACTTTTCTGTCACTTATATTATGAATTATCTCATTATAATTCATTATTTTCACTCTTTTATGAATTATTTACCAATAATTCAACAATTTCATTTTTAGAAATATTTATAAATTTCTTATCAATTAATACCTTTACTTTGACATATTTTTTAATTTTAGTCCTCAATTCTTCATTTAATTACAAAAATATCCTTTTGTGCACTAATTGCAAAATTGACACTAATTTATTTATTTATACTACACATTCATTTATTGGCTTACAAAATTTTCATTTAGTCTTTACTCCAAATGTTTATACAAAATTACATATTAGTCCTTCTACTTCACAAAAATTCAATTTTAGACTGTTTATTCACTAAATTACCATTTAGTTCAAATTTTTCAATAAATTATTAAAGCACCCCTTTAGTTCATTTTATTTATGAATTTGCTACTGTTATACATTTTCACTGTTGGTTCACTATTTTTGTAACAATTTAGTTTACTTTCTAAATTTCATTTCTTATGCAAATTTGCATTTGGTATTCACTTAATTATTAATTTTAATTAATTAACCTATAAAAATGCTTAATTTACCATTTTTATCATTTTTCCTCAATATTATGAAATTACAATGTTACCCTTAATTTTTAATTTCTTTCATTCAAATCCCTCTTTTTTTCTTATTCTCTCTTTTTCTTTATTTTCTTACTAAAATACTCTTTTATTCATTTATTTTATAATTTTGACACAATTTACACTTGTTATTCAATATTAATTTGAAAAGTTACAGTTAGTTCCTAAATCTTATTTCATTCATAATTTCACATATACACTCACTTAATTCTTTTGTTTTATCTAGTTAACTAAACTTTACTTAAAATTACTGTGGTACACTTTTCCCTCCATATTTTACAAAATTACCATTTTATCCTTTTTCTTTTAAATTCTTTCATTTAAGTACTATTTCACTCCATTAAAATTTCTTTGCATTTTTTGACATTGTTAATTTATAATTTATTATTTATTTGTAAAAGTTCGGTTTGATCCCTAAACTTTTATTTCATGGAAAATTTCATAATTGGTACTCAACTAATTTCTTATATTAACATTTTAACTCTTAGTTCACTTAGTTTATCATTTTTTTAATACTTAGCAAAATTACCAACTGGTCCCTAACTTTTATTTTCTTTCATTTATGTCCTCTTTTTGCTCTGATTATGCCATTTTTCATTCTTTAACTACCTTCTTTTCAATCATTTTTTTTATTTCAACTAACTAATTGGTTAATATTATTTCCATTTATATCATAAATTCAATTCACTTAATTAAAATCCAATAAATTCACTATAAGATAATGTAAAATTTCACTTGAAAATATTGTACTAATTCTCAAAAATTTCAATTAAATTAGTATAGAATTAAAATTACATTTACATTCAATTTATGTCATTTCCTTCACAATTTAGCCAAAACAAACTATTACACACCCACACATCCATTTCACCCAAACATCCATTCAAGCATTCCAATTTAATTCTTCCAATTAAAACATTTCATTCATCAATTTAAGCTTCCAATTTCATACTTATAACATTATCTCCAAATAATCACACATAATTACGTAAATCACATATATACATAATCAATTTTTCATACAAAAATTATGGAAATTAAGGTATGGTGTATCCACTAATCTTGAATTCATCTCCTCCACACTTTAATCTTTCTCTCCTTTATTTTAATCCATGAAATTATGTTTTTCTCCATAAAAATCCTTAAGTGGTCGAAAATTCAAAGATAAAAATCCATTAATTCCTTGCTTTCTTTGTTCAATCTAACTACAAAATCTTACTCTATAACCTTAAATCTAACTATACAAACCCTTAAATCAAATTAAAACCATCACTTTTACATACCTTAATTTAGAGATATAATCTTTTTTTCTTGATTTCTTACACTTTTAGCACCTTAATTACCTCTTACGGCCTTCACCATTGAAAAGAAAAGGTGGAAATTACTTGGAAAGATTAACTTTAGGGAGAAATTAGCAAAGAAAATGGTGAAAAACACCATTTGGCCAAGGAGAAAAATGAGAGCAACGTGAAGCTTGATGAATTTTCTGGAGAATGGCAGATATTTGAGGTATTTATAGGGCTAGTTTAGGCTGGGTTTGGTCCAACCAAGATGGTTGGGACTAATTCAAGCCCAATTCCTAAATTAAGCCCATTATGCCTCCATAAATTATTTCTCTCACTTTTAAAACTCAATTCCATCCAAAATCAATTCCTTAATTCTTAAAATAATATATTAAACCTTCATGCAAAATTTTGGCTCAATCAAAATCTATTTTCGATCTTGTTCACTCAAATTAGCAAATTTTTGGTATTACTGAAAATTACTTTTTTCTATCAAATGATTCTACACCTCATTTAGAAGCCAACTAAAAATTTCTGTAATTTTTAGATTTTTTTTCTATTTTTAAAACTCCGATCAAATCCAGTCAACCAATCACTATTTAAACCGAAATCATTATTTTTTTTCTTACTTTCTGTGTTCAAATCTTAATAAAAATACTTCCAAAACTCTTAAAATATATTCATTAGACTTCATGAATATTTTTGAACCAATCGAAGACTTTTTTCGATCTGGTCCACTTTTGCCAGCCTGATAGCACGATTTTTCTTGTCATTGAAAAATTACTTTTTCTTTACCATATGATTCTACATCTTCGTTAATATAGATTTAAAAATTATGGTGATTTTTAAAGATCATTTGCTATTTTAAACTTTCAGTCAAACTTTCAGTCAACCCGATCACTGTTTAAAATGAAACCGTAAATTTTTTTTTATTTTCGACTTTTAGGGTCTTATTTAACCTTATTTTCGCTTTAAATTTCAACCACAGGCTTCTTCTGACATGCTTTTTCCAATGATCAAATAAAATATTTTTCAATTTCGAAAAATACTATTCATTTTGGTATCACTATTCACCATCGAAAAATACTATTTTCGACTAACCCAATATTTGGGCCATTACAAATTAAGTTGTGCTTGTATTATGTACATAATGAAAATTATATGATATAATATGTTTATGTAAGATTTCAATGTAAATGAGATTAGTAATGTAAAATATGTGGCTTATAATGTAATTTATTAAAGGATATCCTAACGTTTATTGAAAGTTAAATGTAGAATATAAGTTAATTAGTATATTAGATAATGGAATTAATGATAAAGGAGGAAAGAATTAATTTAGAGTGAAGAATTCTAATCTTGGCCGAATAGTTTACTAGAATTAATGTAGTATACTTTAATGTATAAAGGTATACAAGCATGTAGACATGTTAGTATATAATTTAATTGAATAATTGATTAAATGAAGAATAATGGGATATAATACGTTAAAATAAAATTGTAATGATGGTTATGTAATTTACTAACCTAAATATAGTTAAAAATTATCGATATAAATAGATGATGATAAGAAATGATGTGTAGTGATAAGTATGAATGTAAATGAAATGTTTGTGTATATGATGCTTAATGGCATAAAATTAATTTAGACATGAAAATAAGTATCTATGAATTTATTTGGAATTTATGGAATATACGTGAATATTTTAAAGTATGAAGTTACATTATGTTCAAAGTGAAAATGATGAATTATGATGAGATAATTCATGAAATGTGCAAAAACGATTAATATATTGAGTGACTAATGTATTGAAATGTAAATGTAAGTGAAAGTGATAAAATTTAAAATTGGATTGAAAATAATTAAGTAATTTTTGTCCTTAGTAGTGGTCTGGCGGTCTAAATCTAGTTTAGGATATTTTTGGCTAGCCATAGGGACATTTATACCGAGGTGCAAGTCATGACGACTTATTTTATTATGGCAGATTCACAATGGTCTTTCATAGTGTAGTGAAGTGTTAAGTGTTAAGTGAAAGTATTGGAATGGTCATTCGGGATCATTCCCTAATGCAGTGCTATAGACCTATGAATTTTACATCCCGTATATCCAGTCTGAAGATTTTACCGATTATACTAAGAGCATAATGGTAAAAATGACTTAAAAATGCAAAAAGTAAAGTGAAAATGAGAATTTGAGTGAAAAATGACTTACATGGGAGAAAATAAAAAGTTTAGGATTAAAATGGTAATTGTGTTAAAAATTAAGTCTTATGGGTACTTAAATGTGGCATAAATAAGAAGATTATTTTAAAATGAACAACTGAATAAATGTCTAAGTGACTGAATGAATAAATGCATGTGTGAATGATTAAATAATTCTGCAATGAATAAAAGTATGAAGTTTAATTCTCAAATGAAAATGAAATGTAACTGAACTTGTTGTAAACAATGAAAGAATTGGTATTAAAGTGTAAAGTGGCAAAAAAATAGCAAGTTAAGGATCAAAATTACAATTTGCATAATGAATAGTAAATAAAGTGCATAAATGAGTTGAATTAGTGATATTAAAGTAATTAATTATAATTGAAGGGTAATATTGTAATTCAATGAAAGTTAAGTATAAAAATGACAACTACACTAAATGATGAGTTTAAAGGATAAAAATGATAAAATAGGAAAATAAGTGATTTAATATGTAAGTTAATGGTTCGATAGGGATCAATATGTAATTTTCCATAAAATAATATATTTGAGATTAAATGATAGATTGCATGTCAAATAAGAAATTAAGTGTGAAAGTAAAGATAAGTAGTGGCATTAGTGTAAATAAGTAATAAAAGAAAGCACCATCGTAATTTAGCGAAAGTGCAAGGACCAAATTGTAATTTAGCAAATGAAATGCTAATTGAAATATGAAATTGTAAATGAACCCTATTATATAATAAATTAGGGACCACAAATGTAATTCTTGTATTTAAGTAAAAAGTAAGGACTAAGTCGTAATTTTACATGTCATAGCATGTATTAAGAGTAAAAGATAGGAAAAATGAGCTATAAAGGTAAATAGTGAAAAATATAAGATAAATTGGCAAATTTACAATTTTAGGGACTATATTATAATTAGCCATTAATAATAGTAAGGAGATGATTAAAATGAAAATTCAGAAATAGTATGGTCCATAAGTGTAATTAAAAGTATAATGAATATTATTTAAGAAATGGCAAAACTAGTAATTTTTGGTAAATGAAATGTAACTTGTAAATTAATGGAATTTAAAAAGGGACTTAATTGGAAATTAATCATGATAAGGTTAATGGAAGATTAGCTTACAAGTTGAATTAGAATGCGATCAGTAATTAAAATAAGTTTGAAAATGTTAGGACCATTAAGGATGAAAATATTATAGATAGTATTAATGCATAATTTAATGATGTTAGTATTAATGATAAGAATAGTAGCAGCAAATTAATTAGTAATGCTACTATAATGTTAAAGAATTAATCAAAGATATTAGTAAAGCATAGATGTATCATAGTAGTAATGGAAAGAAATAACAGAAAGGTTGATCAGGAAAGAAATGACAGAAAGGTTGATCAGGAAAGTAAAGTAATAGTATTACTAAATATGACCCTAGCACTTAAATGTTAATGAATAAAAGTGTAAGCATAGTAATAGCCGATTCTAGTAATTGATGGATAATTGAGGTAGCGATATTAAAAGAGTTTATGATGGTATAATATGAGAAACAAATAAACTTGTGTATGTATGCATGTGATTGGGATAGGAAAGTTTGGGATCTGTATTCTACCACTGGGCATTTTTAATGCTCAGTGCGCAGGTTTCGAAGTCAGAAAGATTCAACGAGTTTTGCAGTCAGAAATGGAGGATGATGGAAGGCAAGGACAAGGCTTAGGTATGGCATGTATATTATCATAAGGAATAGGAGTTCTTGGTGGTGGTGAAATGGATAAGGAGGATTGATGGAATACAAGGTATGTTGGGTAATATAAGGAAGAAACTGTAGTTTGAAACAGAGACTAGTGGGTTGAATGTGCAACTTTGGTAACTGAAATAAAGCATCAAATCCAAGAACCAAATCTTTGCCAGGTAAATCAAATCCATAGGCATGAATCCAAACAAAACAATCAATGAACAATTAAATCTTGATAAGGTGTTTGGTTTTATGGTGAAATTGCTACTATCAAACAGGACTTAAATAAACCTCATCCTCCTTCTCGTTATCCTTTCCATTGTTTAGCGTAGGCTATACACCTTACTCTCATCAACCCTTGATACAAATTCCCCCTTACTCTAAACCTTTTCAGGCAGATCTTCACAGTTTAGGTTATTCTCATGAGTTATTTATGCAATAGCAATTTCATAAATAGCCTAAATGATCTATTGAATCTTCCTCACCTCTCCATTCTACCCAATCCACCTTTCCTCCAACTATATCTGTTGATCTCAAATAAAAAAGGATCCAGATCTCTGAACCTCCTTCCTATATGATCCAACCTCCACTTAATTCCAACCCTCTTTTTAATACTCTTAAACAAAAAGCTGTTCAATCCTAATCCTAGAAAGAATATCAGTCATTTACATTATTTGTAATGGCCTCAACACCGGGTCAGCCTGAATAGTATTTTTCGACAGTGAATAGTATTTTTCGGGCCCGAAAGTCAAAAATATTTTATTGGACCATCGGAAAGTATTGGTCATGGTGAATCCGAGGTTAAAATTTGAAGTGAATTTGAGGTCAAATAGGCCTCCATAAGTCAAAATACAAAAAAGGGAGCGAGTCAATTTCTCTAGTAGGAAAGGGGACTTAATTTTATTTAAATAATTAAAAATAGTAAACGAACTCCGAATATTGCCAGATTTTGCGTGCCTATATGAATTTTTATGTAGAATATTTTGGTGATGAGAATTGAATTTTTCGGTGATACCGGTAGTTGTCGAATCGGATCGATAAGTTTGAATCGGACCGATAATGGACTCCGATTGAGCCAAAAATTTACTTTCTACCTATTTTTGATGTTTTAAGAATGATGAAATCAAAATTGAAGTAATTTTAAGTGAGGAAGATAGATATTTTGGTTTGGGCCCAAAATGACTTAAAATGGGCTTAATTTTATATTTGGGTTAAGCCCATTAATTAAGCCCATAATTAGGCCCATTTGAGAGGTATAAATAGAGGAAAAATCTGTAGAAATCTTTAGATTTTGATGGCTCTATCTTCTCCTCCTAAGTTGGCCGAACCACCCTCCATTTCTTCTCTCTTTGATTTTCTTCTTCTTCCACTTCAAATTTCTCATAATTCCCAACATAAAAATTAAAGTTCTATCTCCCTAGATCCTCCTAGTAGCCTCAATCAAGTGGCTTGAGCAAAGGAAGGCAAGAAATCAAGTGAAGAAAGGAAAAGAGGTAAGATGGAACTTGAAAATTTAGGTGATTTTAATTGGTTTTTTGAGGTGTTCTTATAGTTTTTGAGGTGTATAAGCTAATTATGAGCTTGGATTTTTCATTTGAGGACGAAAAATTGAGGTTAGGAAGGCTAAAGAATTCGGCCAAGGATGAATTTGTGGATGGATGGAGTTTTGCTTGGTGTCAAGTGACGAAAAGTGAGGCTTAAGGAAGATTAAGCTTAGAAAAAGGTAAGTGACTACAAAATCCTTTAGTTTCCCTATTAATATAAATTTTTCTTAATTATGTAATTAAGATAAAAATGTGTAAATTTGTTAATTAATGAAATTATGTTAGGGTAAATGAAGTTAAGCATGAGAGGAAATGAAATGAAGGCTTTAATGAAAGAAAGAAAATTTTTAAGGTGGAAATATGTTGATGGCCGAATTACCTAGGTGAAGAAATAATGAGAAAAATGTATGAAATTAATGTATGTTAGCTTAATTTAATAATAGACATGATAATTGATGTCTATAAATTTTTAGAGAATATTTGAAATTAATTTAGGAATTTTTAAGATTATGTATAGTGTATGTATTGAATGAAAATTGTGATTTAGAGTGAATTAAGTGATTATTTTGATGAAGAATGACAATGACTAATAAATAATGCATAAATAAATTTTAGTGGAATTTATTGAATTGATTTGGATTTTATTGAAATTTTTATGTGAATATGTACAATGAAAATAATTGAATTTTTAATGCATAATTGTATAAAAATGACAAAAATGATGAATTAATGTGAAATTAAATTAATATCAATGACAAGAAATAAAAAGTCATAATTATTGGGTCATGAAAATAATAAGAATAATGAATTATTGGTAAATAATTCATAAATCAATAGAAATGATGGAAATAAATTGATACGTAAATAAAAGAAAGATAAAATGAGTTTTAAATGAAAAAAGGGACTTAAATGAAAGAAAATAAAATTTTTGGGGCAAAATGATAATTTTGCCAAAGTGGTTGACTAATGAGTAAAAATAAGTAAGAAATAGTAACAAGGGCAAAATGGTAATTTCGGAGACCTATCTGTGTCAAAAGATAAAGTTTTCATGGTATAAGGACTAAAATGTAAAGTGATTATTTTGATGAAGAATGGCAATGACTAATAAATAATGCATAAATAAATTTTAGTGGAATTTATTGAATTGATTTGGATTTTATTGAAATTTTTATGTGAATATGTACAATGAAAATAATTGAATTTTTAATGCATAATTGTATAAAAATGATAAAAATGATGAATTAATGTGAAATTAAATTAATATCAATGACAAGAAATAAAAAATCATAATTATTGGGTCGTGAAAATAATAAGAATAATGAATTATTGGTAAATAATTCATAAATCAATAGAAATGATGGAAATAAATTGATACGTAAATAAAAGAAAGATAAAATGAGTTTTAAATGGAAAAAGGGACTTAAATGAAAGAAAATAAAAGTTTTGGGGCAAAATGATAATTTTGCCAAAGTGGTTGACTAATGAGTAAAAATAAGTAAGAAATAGTAACAAGGGCAAAATGGTAATTTCGAAGACCTATCTGTGTCAAAAGATAAAGTTTCCATGGTATAAGGACTAAAATATAATTTTACCCGAAATGGTAAAATAAAGAATAAAAGATGAATAATGGAAGAAATTATATAATAAAAAAATAAAAATTAATGATTATAATGGCAAAATTGTAATTATTTATTTGAAATGAACAGTTGATAGAAAAACTCAAATTATGCATGTTCAAGGCATAAGATAATAATTGATATTCATAGAGTTCCTAATTACATAAAAAGTAGAAAAATAAAGATGTGACTAATTTATCAAAATAAATTAGTCAACAAAAAGTATTAAGAGAATAAATGATTATAAAAAATATTTCGCCGACGAAATAAAAGCCGGCATATCGAATAATTGAAAAATTGGACTGAAAAAAAGAAAAATTGCAAAAAAAAAGTCAAGCCTAAAAGTATTGAAAATGATTCGTAAAGAATTATACAAGAAAAATAAAAGAGAAGTCATAATTTGTATAAAAGATTGAAAAGTCCAAGTGTTTGAGTGAATTATTAAAGAATAATTCACAATAGTGACTTGAAAAGACAAAGTGAAAGAAAAGACGAAAGTTATTGAAAAGTCAAAAATACTAAAAGAGTGTATTTGCTCTGAATATAATGTATAAGGGAATAAAAGAAAGAAATTAAAAATTTGTAAATATTAAAAAACGTTTACAAATGTGATTGGTTATGTTTGCCCTTAGCGATAGACAGGTATTATTATTCTTGTTTAGGATATAAATGGCTAGCCATAGAGACACCTTATACCGCAATGCAAGTCATGACGACTTGCTATAATGTGGACTGGATCTCTGATCACCATGGCATTCTCTGTTCTGTTATATGCTCTGTGAGAAATGATTCCTTGGGGATCACTTCTCTCTCTATTGTGGTCCTGTGGGGTCCACGTCCTGCGTATCCTATCTGAGAATCCTATCGTATTGTACTAGGGGCACATTGAAATAAATAAATAGGTACTGTTTAATTGAATTGAATATAAAAAGTTATAACGAAAAATGATTCGGTTGGAAGAAAATGCAGAGTTGAAATAAATCTGTAAACATTTCTGAAAAGTGTAATTAAATAAGAAAAAAATAATGATAAGTCTGGAAAATAATATTAATGTCCCTGTTTAAAGTTAAAAAGTAATGGTATTAATATGAAGTGAAATTTAATGTTTAGGTAACGTTTTTCTGAAAGATAAGTTAAATGAAAAGTAAAACGATATAAAGGCATAGAATTATGAAATGAGGGAAAATAAAAGATATAAGACCTAAACAGATAATTGAATGTGCGTAAATGTATAAAAAAAGGAAAGAAAGTTCTGACTACAAAGTACTCCAAAATAGCTATATCGCTTTGCGATTAAGCTTATAAGCCTTTTTAACAGTAATGTATTTATTAGACTAACGTTAAAGTAAAGTAATAGAATAAATAGTAAAAAGTAAAATTAGAATACAGATTGAATAATTGACCAGTAAAACAAGTATTAAAACTACTTTATTTTTGGTACAAGTAAAGACACGAGTACCAATTCACATCGCTAAATAAAATGATAATTAATTGCTATGGCTAGAGGATAAAGTGAAAGTACTAATAAAAAGTAAAAAGTTAGTAAACATTAAGGTAAAGGTAAAAGTAAATCTGATATCGATCTACCTAAGAAAAATACTGCAAAGCAAAGTTGAAAGTTTAGAAACAAAAGAACAATGGTTATCAAAATGCGAATAAGTAACATGAATACTGATAACTGAAATATAAGAAAATGTTTAACAGAATAAGAATAGCAGTTGCATAAATTACGAAATTATGCTTATTCGTGGAAAATTCTTGGATTAGTAGTCACCATTGGGCATATTTAATGCTCAGCAAGTAGTGTTTACTGCGTGCAGGTTCCGGAGTGTTGCGGGAGCACAATACATTGAAGGTCCAAATTGGAAGAGAAGATTTTTGTGTTAGTTGATGTAAGCTTTTGGCATGTATATACTTAGACAGTTAAGGTAAAAGCTTGAATGGTATTTTGAATATATGTTTATTTGTCTTGGATAGTATAAGTTTTGATATGATGTTTTGTGTTTGGTTTAAATTATTTATAAGACTGTTATTTGATTTTGGAATTATTGTAAAAGTATTTCAAGTGGTTTGATTGTTCGGTGAAAGAAAAACGTATTGTTTCCAGCTAAACCTCGTTTCGGTAAGGACTGTTCCGAGAAGGGTGTGACACTATTGTCCTGCCACCAATAAAGAATCTTCACCTCCAAATTATCCCATCACTAATCCTATCTCTCTTAAATTGTTTGCTACTCGTTACCTATTTCACTACCTCTATCTCTTCTCTGTCAAGAGAAATGTTCCTCCCATTGAGAACTTCCAAATTGATCAACCCTGGTCCATATTGTTTAAATTCAATCAACACTCTCCTTTGTACCCATTTACCACAAAACCAAACATCCTATCAAGATTAAATTATTCCCTAACTGTTTTTTTTGGATTCATGCCTATGGATCTGATTTACCTAGCAAAGATTTGGTATGTGGATTTGATGCATTATTTCAATTACCAAAGTTGCACATTCAACCCACCAATCTCCATTTAAAATAACAATTTCTTCCTTATACTAACCAATATACCTTGTATTCCATCAACCCTTTTAATCCATTTTACCATCTCTAAAAATAGTTAACAACCCATTGTTATGCCACCTTTCATTCAGACTTTCTCACCAACATTCCTGCCCTTTGTGGTCCTGACTTGAATTCTTCATTTCTTTATCTTTCAAAAAGTCAGAAGATATTAATCCTACCAAAGTGACCTATCCTGGTATGTCTCTTGATGATTTCCTTCTCGCCAAAAAAGAATGTGCTTAACTCATGGCCTAAAAGCTCATTGAGCCCATTAAGTCTGATTGGGCTTGTCAGGCTTTCTATGTCAATAAGCATTCAGAATAAGTTCGAGGTCATAAGCTTCTTGTGATTGATTACACTCCTCTCAAGCCATTTCTCAAAGACAATAAATTTCCATCACCTAAAATAACCTCTATGTTTCTTTTCCTTCACAATGCGCATATCTTTTCAAAGTTTGGTCTCAAAGTTGATTTCTGGTAGTTAGGTATTCTTTCTACTGATCGTCCTAAGACTGCATTTTGTATTCCTAATTTTCACTATGAATGGACTGTGATGCCTTTTGGACTGAAGACTGCTCCCTCCATCTTTCAACAAACCATGATCAGGATTTATGAACCTTTGCTCCACCACTCTTTAATCTATATCGATGATATCCTTTTGTTTTCCCCGATATACCTTCCCATTAACAATACCTACAACAATTCATTAACCTTACTAAAAGCCATGGTATTATGCTTTCTCCTACCAAGATGATTCTTGCTCAGAAAGAAATTAACTTTCTTGGCATGCATTTCATTGATGGCACGTATCAACCTCAACCACACCTTGCCTCCAAGCTCTTAAAATTTTCCGATAGCCATCTATCTCTGAAAAAAACTTAGCAGTTCCTCGGTATAGCTAATTATGTCCGACACTTCATATCCCACTTCAAACTTATCGCCAAACCACTTTACTAGCTGTTGAAACATAATCCTCTACCATGGTCTTCCACTTATACCCTCTCAGTCAAAAAGATTAAAGCAATGACTCAGAATTTGCCACCACTTCATATTTCTTCAAAGGAGAAAAGATTCCTCCAGACAGATGCTAGTGATGAGTGTTGAGGTGCTATATTTCTTGAAGAAATTGACAATGTTTGCCACGTATGTAGATATGCAAGTGGTCAGTTCAAAGACTCTAAGTGTCATTATCACTCCACCTTTAAAAAATATTAGCAGTAAAGTAAGGCATCAAACGCTTTGAATTCCATTTGATTGGATATAAATTCATTGTTATCATGGACTGTTCCTATTTTGCAAAGATGCTCTCCTTCAAAGGAAATTCTGTTTCACATCAATAGCTCTTTCATCGGGCTGAATGGTTCGGTAAGTATGACTTTGAGGTCCAGCATATAAAAGGTAAACACAACTTCCTCCTAGACTACCTCTCTCAACCTTTCAAACCTCCTAAGCCTCCTAATCCACTTATTCCTATTTATGTTCTTTGAAAATCTTTGTCATGGATCACCTTACACCCCATCCTAATCCAAGAAAAAATATCAGTCCTCTACACTATTGTCCTGCCACCAACAAAGAGTCTTCACCTCCAAACTGTCCCGTCATTAATCGTATCTCTTTTAAACTATTTGCTACCAGGCCAGATTATTTTGATTCCTTGTTTCAGGATTCCCAATATCCATATCTGACTTAGAGTCTCTTTGATAATAATTTCCATGAGCCTAAGGATCACACAACATATGATAACTTGAAAGCTTTTGAACAAGAAATCAAAGTAGATCTCGATAAAGGAAAAGAAAAAGCATATTCTGATTGGAACCCTTCACCAAATGATATAGACCCTAAAGACATGAATATGTCACCATCTCACTAGTCCATTTTCCATAAGGACTGAAGACCCCACATGTTTTATGTTGTCTTCCATTTAGCTTTTGTAAAGTAAAGTTATGTGCTATAAAGGAGATTCTTCCTTATCCTATAAAAAGTAGTGTGTCATGTGCTATAAAGGAGATTCCTCCTTATCCTAGTTAGTGCTTGGTTATGTTTGTAATGATGTCAGCATCCACTAGCTGCATCTATATAAGCGTGTTTGTATCTCAGGGATTTTCAAGCTCTTTCAGACTTTGAAATCTCTTAGTTCTCTCTAATAAACTATGAGTTTAACTTCTCTCTCTTCTTAACATTTTGTTTATCTTAAACATCCATCTACGAATCTTGCTATTAGTCCCAAGATCTATGAGTTTGTATGAGTTTGTTATGAAGCCTAAAAAGATAGTCCCCCAATCATGCTAGAGTTGTAAACCTTGATGAATACTCAGAACTGCAATTCCTTCACAGTGATTCACTGGCCTTTGTTCTTTAACACATTCAGCTTGAATTCATTGGTACCATTGGTGATTTTGAAGAAGCCATTCATGCTGATTACTTCCGTAAATGTTGTTCTCTTCTATAGAAACATTTGGATAAACATTATAAAATCATATCTAAGGTTTTCTATATGCTTAATGGTGCAAATGATCCTAATCTGAAGCAAGGATTTCTATCTTTCAATCCTGAGCAATTATCCAATAGCACAATGTTCTTACTTCGAGAATAGGATATTCAACTTAACTCTCTTACTCTTGGCCAAATTTATCAAAAAGTCATTATAGCCCTTAATAAGCTTTGTACTTTTCAGAAGCTGATCAAAGATACTCTACAAAAAGGCAAAGATCCTCAACTTAAAGCAGCATGTCGCCATCCAGATTTGGAAATCCAGTTTTTCCTAAAAAGAAATGTGGCTGCAAGCCCTTCAAGAAGTCTCATTCTTTCAACAAGTATAAACGACTCTCTTCTCCTTATCATTTTAAGAAAGGCAGCAAAGTTCGATTCTTGAGAAAGAAAAGGTTTCAACCTAAAGGAGATCGCTATTATGTATGTGGACAAAAAGATCATTTTGCTAAAGCCTATCCCAATAAGAAATGTTCTCAAAAACTTCTCCAGCATATTCAACAAGCTTTTCTTCTCAATCTTGATGATGATGATGTTGAATCCTTATTCTCCATCGATGATAATGCTGATCCTTATACATTATTTTCCATACAGTATTCTGATGAAGACTCCTTCTTTGATGACATTGATACTATCAATGCTCTATAGTCTTTTCCACCTACTCTTATGTTGCCCCTTTCCTCCCCCATTTTCCTCTCTTTATTGAATGATTTATTCCCTCATCCCAATGATGGCAAATTACATCCCAACCAGCATCGAAGAGCTTTCAGCGACAAGATGACCCTTCTGGTGCCCTTCGTCTCTCCTTACTTGCCTGTAATGCCTAGAATTGAGAAGGAGGTAGCCAACAGTTCAAGCATTATTTTCAGCCAATCTATAATGCATTAGGGTAAGTGAATGCCACCAGGTGGCTACCGATGGCTCCAGCTTCCTATAGACAGCACTAATGTATCTCCGGTGAGGCTCCGGTAATGCTCTAATGATCGATCTAACGAGCACAGTGATGGGCATAATTGAAGGAAAATGCTAAAATTTGACCTTAAATGGTGCGTGACTACCAAAATTATCTGTTCTTATTATTCTTTTTAATTAATTAAGCTAGTTTTAGAATTCTATTCTTCAAAGAAAATGAATATTGGGTGTTGTCTTTAAATTTCTCTATTTTGTTAAACATAAAATTGAATTATTTGCTAAACATGGCAATTGATTATTATAGAACGGTTAGGGGGTTATTTCTTGTATTGAGAAGCTTTAATGTAACTGTAATTTGTTATTTCTTTTAAATGATAAGTTTGCATGATTGAGGTTAGATAAAACCTTGGTTGACAGTGATGAAACTACTAGTTGGTCATAGTCGAATAACTTGGCAATTAACGTGATTTACTTGTTTCTTTTATGGTTTAGTTTATTTTCATTAAGTGTTATTATGTTGTTAATTTGTTTACTGGATTAATGGATTATATTGTACTTTTAATTAGTAATACTGTTTAGTAATTAGGAGGATAGTTATAAAGATAGAAATGTTAGATAGAATCATGAATTAAGGCAATTGAGATTATACTTATAAATTTGAGTAGTACTTGAGACTTTGGAAATGGCTTAAAGAACGATACTTAAAACTTAATTAATTGGTTGGTGTCTTCCATTTCATAAATGTAATTTCAGTAAGAATAATCAAAATTTCTAATTAAGAACTTGATATATAAGAAATTTAATTAAATAAATTACTGTGGGCCTCTAGATAAAAGGATAAATATGACTATGGGTATATTTGAAATTAAGGAGGGACATACTTGGCTAAAAATTTAATTTCTTAAATTCTTAGTTTACTAATTAATGATCACGATAGAGTTACATTTGTCAAAGTTGAGGATTAACTAAGATATAAATTAGATTTTTATCTTCCCTTGCTGCCATTTCTAGTGGAGCATGATTCCACTATTTTCCCTTTTCTTCTTTCTTTTTTTTCACCTTCCTCCTCCCTCTTCTAATCACCTTACCACCACCCATGTCTGCTGCTCTTTTGGCCACTGTAACAACCTCCAATCAGCATCTTCTTTTCTTTCTTTTACTCCTCTCCATTGCACAATAGCAACAGCCCCATTCATCCCTCATTCTTGCTTCGATTCTCCCTCTATTCCACCTCTTATATTAGGTTTTCTTCCATTTATCTCAAGGTAAACTTTAATGTTTCTTTTAATTGATGGATTATGGTAGAAATTAAAGGAAAAGTGAAGAGATTTGTATCTAGGAATTTTGGAAAAAATTGGGAGTTTAATTATTCTTTGGGTTAATTGAAAAATTAGAGTATATAACCAATTAAAATTACCTTAATTTCTGATTTTACATATTTTTAGTTAAATATTTATGTTAAATTTATGTGTTATGTAGAAAAAGAAAGTGAGATGGATACGAAGGAAAAAAGAAGTAAAAGGAAATTGATAAATTGAAGTTAGTGGAAATAAATATTTGAGAATTTGACAACAAAATTTGATAAGTGTTTAAGCAAATTTGTTTTTCTATAAGATTACGCTTTATGTAACTTGGGATTTTTGATTATGAGTTGAATCTAATAAAATTAATGTTAAAAATATCAATTTTTAGGCCAAATAATGTTTATGTGTGTGATTAATTTTAAATTTAAAGACAAAATTTGCATATTCCATAATTGGCATAAATTGAGAAGGATTGTGAAATTGTTAATGTAAATATAATAAAAATTTAATTAGGCTATAATGATGATGCAAGGCGGTTCTAAGACTTAATTTTTTTAGGAAATTGAAAATTTGTTGGTGGTGCATGCTTTAAGTTTGAAAGAGAAAAATCAAATTAAATGTTGTTATGGTTAATTAGATAAATAAATAATTTTTAGATGCCTTATGAGTTGAATTAAGACTATTAATAAAAGAAGTGTGGACATTAGACAATATTTTATATTTACTTAGTATAAGGATATATATATACACACACACACACACATACACGAGTATGTACACATAAATATTTTATGAATTAACCTTTGAGTTGTGAAAAGATTATAATAAATTATGGTTTGATGAAGTGTGTGAAATGGATAACGGTGAACGGGTGCTTGACATAAAGTTAAGACATGAACTTAGTTAATTTATTGAATAAATAATATTTAGAGAAGATATTATATGTTTAATTAGAAAAATTATTAAAAATTATTGGGTAAAGGTGCAATTTGATCCTTGAAGTATCCCAAAATGTGCAATATAGGGTCTAAAAATCCTTTTGATGCAATGTTGACCCTAACGTTTGTAAATTGATGCAATATTACCCCTACCATTAGTTTGACCGGTTGGCGTGAGTTGATCGATGACGTGGCTCGTTAAGTGACACGTGGCAATTCAGGTGGTGACACGTGGTGGATGACATGGCAAGTAGATGATAAGCAGGCGACGTGTGGCAGACATGTGTACCTCATGTGCATGGCATGTGATTTAAAAAAAAAAGAACGGAAATTAGCAATGATTTTTAACCTATATTCCGTTGCTAATGTCGAAATTAATTCTATGTATTTCTTTACTAATGAAAAAAATCATCACTAATAGCCTAAATTCCATCGTTAATTCCCTCTGTTTAATAGCAAACAAAATAGAATTACATGAATTCTGTCATTTACAATTCACACCTCATAAAGAATAATAGTACAACCTCCAGAGTATGAAAATTCAACAATCTATTAAGTGAAAAAACAGCAAGTCATACTTAAAAATTTAAGTTGACTACTAATAACAAATACTGCAAATTTAATTATTTAAGAAAATTTGATTACTAATAACAAAATTTGATTCTCTTATTTTGATACAAGAATTATAATATGATTTTAATCCATATACAGAGTTATAATTGGCATGAATGATTAAAGCAGTAACTATGAGCAGTTAAGCACACAGCTACAAGCATATACATAAAATCATTAATTAATCAACAATAACGTGTTGCTCATGATTTAGCTACTCCCAATAATTGTTATCACACATTCATCTAAGATTCTCCATCATCATGGCAATTTTTCATTACTTGTAGCAGTTTGGGATCAATCACTTGCATTTTATTAGTGGGGAAAGTTGATTGTACCTATCTTTATTTCGCTTCAACAATGCTTTGACTTTATTTATTTTCATGTTAGACTCTATCTGAAAAAGTGAAAGTTGCAGAAGTCAAAAGTACAAGCAACCTAAACAAAGATATTTAACAAGGTATCTTAGCAGGAAATAATTCAATAAATTAAGAATGACCAAACCGGCATTCGCACACTTGAAGCAAAGACTATTAAGCAAATCTTGAAGCAAACTAGCACTTGTATATATGTCAAGGCAATATTTGTTAATTGTATATGTGTGTGTGCATATTTAATTCATATATATATATATATATATATATATATATATATATATATATATATATATATATATATATATCAATACACACACATATGTCTAATGTCTATATATGTATGCACACCTGCGTGTATAAATGAACTTCAAAAAGAGATAAAACAAGAAAAATGACATTCATCCACTTCAAATAAAGGAAAAAATAATGTAGATTGCACCAATTCTCAAAGCAATAACTTTATACGCAAAACAATTATTTCTCAAACATAAATTTAAAATCAAACATCAGAATAATATTTTTGCTGAACATAATTTTTGAGCAAATTATAATTCGCTAGATAGGAAAAAATCATCAGCTTTAAGAACTTACAATTTGTACAAAAATAGTTTCCCCTGATAAATAACCATTCAAACACGTACTAAAAATATTTCTAAAACAAAAATATCCTCAATTTTCATACATGATGAATAGCGTATGCTATGATATTCATTCTCCGACTTATAAGCAATCCATTAAAACTCACCTAGCAGAAAGAAAAGGGCCAATGAACTACTACAAAAATATCCTCAATTTTGATCCATGATGAATAGCTTATGCTGTAATAATAGGATAACTATACTAAAGACAAGTTTATCAAAGAACAAAAACCATCGGAGGCCATACTTTTTAATGAATCTGAACAAGCAAACAAAAGACAGAGTGGTAACTCTACTGAGAGATAGCTGAATGATAACAAAATGGGAAATAGCAGGAACAATAATAGAAGAAAGAAGGGGAAAATGGAAAAAGATGCTCTCTCCTTAGGCCCGATTCTCAATCGAGTTGCAGCGGTGTATGGTGGTGAAGGATGAGATAGAGACCATCAATGCTCCACAATACCGACATTTTAAAGAATCTGATGCTATCCCCTGAGTTCAATTGTCGTTGGGGGAGGAAAGGCGGCTAAGGATTTGAGGAGAAATCAATGGAAGGTTGAAGATATTGGGTTTTTTTAAGCTAATTTAACTAGTCATGTGAGGAGCACATGGATCTACCATGTGTCGCCTATGTGTCATCTACTCACCATGTCATTCACCGCGTATTACCACCTGGACTGCCATATATCACTTAATGAGCCATGTCATTGGTCAAGTCATGCCAATTGGTCAAATTAACGGCAAGGTCAACATTGTACTAATTTATACACGTCAAGGTTAACATTGCACAAAAAGGAACTTTAGGCCTTACATTGCATATTTTGGGATAATTCAGGGACCAAATTGCACCTTCACCCAAAATTTTTATATTTGCCCTTAGTAAAATTTGACAGAAGTTGGAGAAATAGGATAAGGTTGGCATGCCAATTAAGGACGTCTAGTAGTACTATATCTTAATATGACTATCGGGTTGAATTGCTCCGAGAGCTCTTCCGCTGAATGTAATTAATTTGAATTTTTGGATCTGAAAACTCAGTCCACATATGCATGTAAGTATATATACATATAAATAGTGGTAATATTATAAATGTTAATAATAAAAGCAATTTGAACAAATTGAATGGTTCCAAAAACTCGATCCTCTTTTATTTATAAATTTCATTTGTCTAGCTCGACTCAATTCCGCTGGATTTTACTTGGGTAAATATGAAAAATAAATAATAAACACTTAATAAATATATTGAGAATTTTAATTAAAAATAGATAATTAGTTACTCATTGAGTAATAGCACTAATTAAATTTTAATTTAATAAAATATGAATAAATATGTGAGTTATACAAGTTTAAATTTTCTATAATGAATTTATTGCTTTTATGTTTGGAAATAAATGAAATTTATGAAATTTTAAGTATATTTTAGCTAAGTATCTTATTTGTGGAAAAATAAATTGCTTAAATATCACTAAGCAAAATGCTTGTGCATGGTTTTCTGTTTGCGTGTAAATTTCGAAAAATTTTTGGAGATAGATGGAAGTTGATCTACAGCAAAATCTGAGTCACATCAATAGGAGTGGAGAGATTTTGAGGTGGATGCACAATATAATTTCTTTTGCTTTCCTTTAAATATTTTGACATGTACACC
This sequence comes from Excoecaria agallocha, assembly GCA_037975025.1. Taxonomy (NCBI): domain Eukaryota; kingdom Viridiplantae; phylum Streptophyta; class Magnoliopsida; order Malpighiales; family Euphorbiaceae; genus Excoecaria; species Excoecaria agallocha. The sequence continues at coordinate 253,365 of JBBPFJ010000092.1, read as the reverse complement.
GTGTTATGGTGATGTAAAATTTTATGTATATATATAAGTATTGACATGTCGTAAAATAAGTTATTTTGGAACTAGTTATGTAACACCCTCTACTTACATTAATTGTTTAATATATATCTTTGCTATTCCTTTATTCATAAGATCTTAATCTACTATTTTATACTAACATCACCTTTATATCTTATATCTTATGTCCCTAATTTACATCTGTCTTTCCCTTAATAACTTTAGCATGCTTAATAATTTAATTAAAATTTTAACGGCATAACGGCTAAAAACTCATATTTTCCAAAACCTGTAAAATCCAAATTACACTCCATAAATCAATCCTCCCAACTCCCATACTACATCCAAACCACACAACACTTCTAATTCATTTCTCATACAGTCAAATATCACATACATCCACATCTCGCATATGCATATAGTATTTCTCTTACATACCCATAAATTCCACTTATAATTAAATTTACTTAACCTATTAAAATTACAATACATATATATATACATATATTACATAGCCAAAATATAACAATCCCTTCTATGTACATGCCACAAGTTATTTGTTCTCTGGCTGCTTCACTGTACGTGTACCTGCGCACAGTCAAAATAAAACCACACTCTAAGTAACATAGTTACTCAGTGATGGATGCATTTACACAAAAATTTCACTAATTGATTTGTTAATTTAAGCTTAAAACATCAATTTAACCAAAAGAATTTCATTTATCTAATTTATTCAAAATCAATTCTTTTTGCATTGCTATTGACTTTTAAATACTCCAACAATTGATTTTCTCAATAAATTTGATTCATTCACACAACTTTATGAAATTTGCAATTAGGTCCCTAGGTTGACTTTTTCTTAAATTTTGACCTCCATTTTGACTTGTTTGACTTTTTTTGGTTTTTATTTAAATTTCAATTTTCAAATTACATTTTAGTCCTTCAGATTTTTCAAGAATGGTAAATTTGCAATTTAATCCCTAAACTTTTGACTAATTATGTTTTTGCCCTTTTTACCTCCTTTAGCTATTTTAACTTTCTTGATCACTTTTACTATTTTAAATTACCAAATTACGGTTAGTTTATTGTATATTTACGATTTCACCCTTACCTATCATAAAAATCTTATTTTTCACTTGATTTATCAATTATCAAAATTTATGATATCTAAGTTACCATAATTACTCTTTTATCCCGATTTTATGCAAAATTTCAACTTTACCCCTAGTTGACGCTAGTGACAAATCTCGAACTGGATAAACGAGATGAAAAATTCGATGTACTGGAGGGATTGTACATCTAGGTACGACACCTAACCCCAGCACTAACATATATGATATGATGGCTATCATGTCACACATATCGTGATTGTTTTTCAAAATAAATTCCTCATGAACGCATGGTATCCCACAAAATATACTTTTATGGCTAGCCATACTATCCTAAAGTTCTGGAATTACCCACTGAACACTAAGGGCATTATTCAATATTATATCTTCCATATTTCTATCTCATTATTTTTTATTATTATCTTAATTTAGTTACATTATGTTCCCAAACACATCCAATTAAGCTTACTGGTTATACATTCATCCCATAAACATTAATTATCATACTATTTTAGTTAAATCATTCCATTTTTCCCATGTATACCATTCGGCCATCAAAGATACTTTCACTTATACATTTTTTCTTATCTCCAATTCATGTCATATATATCTTTCTACCCATTTAAAGTCAATTCATGGTGAAATATGTTGATTACACATGAAAAATCTCAAGTTTCATTAACTTTCTACATTATGTAACTATGACATCATCCCTTACAATAATCATTTTTCATCTTAATTGGTATAATCACAACATTAACACATTAAATTGACTAAATAACATCAATTGCCCAATTATTTAGCAATTTAAATAAATGTATCGTAAGATACATCATTCGGCCATCACACTTCCACCCATTTTTAATTTATTTTCTTTACCCATGTAAGTCTATAATGGTTCATTTTGACATGTTATCATGTAATATTAAATTAATTCACTAATACAAGTAAGAGAGCTTAGTTACATAATACCAAATTTAAGAAAAATTCCATCAAATAGTGAAATTAAAGGTAATGTGCATCCACTAACCTCTATTTGGCCTTGATTACACTTATCCTTCCTTCTCCTTTCCTTTTTCCTTTTTTTTTTTGCCCTTACTCTTCTTTTTTATCTTTTGGTTGAAAATGAAGAAGAGAAAATCATGCATTTTTTTCACAAATTTAATTAATTTAAAGATATAAATAAACTTTCCTAGTCATTACCTACATGCTTTCATAATTTCCCCCACTAATTCTCTTTAAATCTCATAAAACCATAAAAATTCACTTAATTCCTCTTACCTTTTTCCTTTGATTTCTTGGATTCCTTTTTAAAGTTAGACCTTTTCTAGGTTAAAGAGGAAGAAATTACAAGTATGAGGTTAAAGTTTGATCTTGGAATTCAAGGAGAGAAAGCTTAATCAAGCAAAAATGGAAGAAATGAGAAAGAAAGAGGGTTTCAATTTTTTCTAGAGAAGAAGGGGAAGATGCTGGAATTTTGGGGAAATCTCAGATATTTAGATACTTGTATTAGGTATCTTTAAGTGTACAAAAAGGAGGGCCAAGATTCATTTTCTAACTATTGAATCTAATGGCCTTAAATTAGGCCACATGTCACCCATTCAAGCATTTCCACACACCTAATTAACCTTTCCTTGCACACATAAGATTATAACTTTCTAAAAATGACTCTTATATCGCCATGTGACTAAATATTTGGATTTGACCCCTTAATTGACCCGATTTTGGTTTTGTACCTCGAAATATGAATTTTTGTTTTCGATGTCGTATTGTTCTGAAATTTTTTCCTGAGTGTCCCTATATGTTCAAGAACATATGGTAAAAAGTTTAGCTCATTTCAATATCATTTCGATATACTTCTGGCTTCAGCGACCAGTGAAGCCGGTCCGAAATCCAAAATTTCAGAACTACCAAAATTGTTGTTTTCAGTTTTTTGGGTGTACTTATATAACATGTATGTGAAATATGAAGTCCCTTGGAGATCTCTAGAGTCTCCAAATAGAATATCAAAGTTTTGGTCAAACCTACATCGACCCGTAAAATTTTTCTTTATTTGCCCTTTTGAAGGCCTATTTGACCTCATTTTTTCTCAAATTATACCACTAGACTCTATTTAACATGTACTTCCATAATCTATATTTAACTCACACTACCCACCGGATCACCCATCCCCTGGTTTTCTTGGCTCGGGTGCGTTAACCTAAACTCTTTTCAAATTTTTGAACCTATTCAACCCCAATCACTCTAAAATCTGTTCTAAGGTAATTAATCATGCCCTTTAACATGCCATGCATAACAAATTAAAATTTTGGGGGTGTTACAAGTTATGTAAATTATCTTTGAGGATAAGTATAATATTAAATGTTTCATGTTTAAATTTGATTGAGATTGAGTTGTGAAATGGAGGATGGGCAAACCATTGTGTGTGAGAGTTTGAACTGGAGTTGGATGGTAAGATAGATTGAAATAGAAGTATTTTAAAAATTTTCTTGCAGGAGGTTTTAGGAAATTTTAGGAGAAATTCTATCAAAATTTTTATAAAATAAACTGTAATTGTTAAAGGGATAAGGTTTTTAAATATATAATTTTGTAATTCGTCCTCTTAAAGGAAAGTAAGCTCGGGTGTGAGATCCGGTATCCTGATCTTTTAACGAATCGAATATAGAGTGTTACAATAATAACATGAAATTCTACTTGGAATTAAAGAGGAAATTCGATTTCACAGCATACCCTTTATGTGTTACATTGATTGAAAATGTTAGAAATAACATATTTAAATAAATATATGACTTAGACATTTTAATACAAATTTTAGTACAAAAAATAGAAGAGAATTTGGAATTTGGAATATCATCCGGTATACCAAATTTCATAACATGAATTGTTAGTGGTTATGCTCTAGGCTAAACATTGGGTTATTTATGTAATGTCACATTTCATTTTATAAAATTAGATTTTCTTTATATTATTATATTATTGGCATGTTACATTATAATAATATTTATAAAGAATAATCTAATATTATTTTAACTAACCCTAGTCATTTATCATTATTATTTATTAGAAGAAAAATGATAAATTAAGACTATTATGGATTTGATTGATAATCGTAGGATGATTATATATGATGATATAAATAAAACTTGTAGGTGCTTGTTAGATAACAAGGTATTGGATAGACCCGCTATAAGATACTATATGGATTAATATCATTAGTGATCTCTTTATAGTTATGTTATCAATACTTAGACCTGAGACTAACACAATATCTTACATGAGTAACTTTATGTTTTGACATAGTCAAACATTATCTTTATTCAAATAATAATAAAAGTTATGATCGAACATGTTTAGAATCATGCAGAGGATAGTGAATAATCAAGATGGAATTTATCTCTCTCTTATAAGAGGGATATCTATTGGGCCCTTAATAAGTATGATCAAGAAATTCAAGGCCATGCTCAAATGAATTGATGGAGCAATCAATATTATTTGATTTTATCAATTTACTTAATGATCAAGAAATTATACGTTTGGCCTATATAAGTTTGACATGGACCATGACTTATGTTCAAATAAGATATCATGTGATAAAAGGATTATAACATGTTCTATTAGGTTAAAATTTAATTATCAATATTCATATTATTTGGATAATCATAATATCTTGCTAAAAGCCATTATGACTAGTGGGCTTGTAATGGAATTGGAGCCTACTGTCAACATAATATGAACCTCTTGGATTGCACACATAGAATGTGATGAATAGATTAAGGGTTAATTTGGGCATTTCGAATTTAATTTTGTGACAAATTAAAATTCGAAATAAGAAATTTTTCTTAATGTTAATGTTATAATTCTTATTTTAATAAGAAATGTAGGCCTGATATTTTCTCTCTCTAAATTAGGGTTAGGTAACCTATATATATAGTGAAATGTATAGGTATCAAATTAAAGTGGCAACCGTCATTTTGAAAGGAGAGAAAAAATTATTTCTGTAACTTTGAGAAAGAATAGAAATATCAAACCCTAGTAGCCAAGAAAGGGAGCTAGCACCCTGAGTGATTCCAGTCATCCGTTCGAGTGTGGATACTGGTAGAGGGTGCTCATTTCATTAGAGGAAGCACCTAAAGAATCGACTTTTCTATGCTTCAAAAGGTTGGTAACCGTTTTATCCTTCATATTGAATCAATTGGATTGCATGGATCCTGGTGGATTTTAATTATTTCGTTGTGAATTTGTTTTTATTTTTCTTGTTAAAATCCAACATGACTTTCATTCTAGAAAGGTATACTGGATATACCAACCTGTATACCAAATTTCAAAAAAGTATTTTCATTCTGGAATTTGGTATACCATATTGTATATCAAATTCCATAACATAATTTTCATTTTGGAATTTTGTATACTAGATAGCATACTAAATTCCAGAACAAGATTTTTATTCTGGAATTTGGTATACTGAGTATATCAGCCAGTATACTAAATTCCAGAACATGAATTTCATTTTGAAATTTGGTATACTAAACAATATACCAGAAAATAGAAGATGATTTAAGATCTAGAATTTGGACTTTAATATTTCTTTTTTATATTTAAGCTTTAACAATAGTATAAATGCAGATTCAATAATTGAAATTGAAGCATCAACGATAAAATATTCATCATTACAAGACCAACCACTTTTAGAATTCCAATTCTAAATTAGTTATTTTGATTTTGATTTTCATTCTGAAATTGTTTACTTATACTCCAATTCTGAATTAGTCTATTTTGTAAATTGAATTTGACAATTTTTGATTTTCAGTGCAGAAAAAGATGCCTAGATTCTTTTCATGCCTGGTGCCTACTTATGCTTCGTAAATATGCAAAAATTTATTTATTTATTTTTTTAGCTTCATGAGGCTACTTATGTGAAGAATAGAGAATGTAATTTTGTTTTCTTAGAATATGTAATAAATATACTTAGACTAAGCCATAAATACAAATATATATGTTTATGTTTCTTGATATACAAATAAAATCATTACTTGCTTTTTTCAAGAGAAATTTCTACCATTTTGCATTGTCCAGCAGCAAATTTGAACATTTTCTTCGAAAACAATAGTAAAACAAAGTTATATTTCTCTCATTCAAAATGTAAGCACCGGTTTCTTTTCAAACTACAAGAGAATTATGGGTGTTTTATAGACTAAGATCAAGTCATTACTTTTATCCATGGTAAACACAACATCTATTCTATATTTTTACAACTAATCCTATAAAAGATGTAAATTTAAAACTTGGGTGATAAATCCTGTGTCAGCCTCTTTTCCACTCATGAGACTTTGGTTCAATTGGAAGCTATTTTTGTAATCTACAAGGCAGCAAAGTGAACTATGCACAAATTCAATATGACAAACCACTTTTGCATGCCACTGCAACTATAAATAAAGATAATCCATATTCCATATAAAGCAACATTGAAAACCACGATAAGTAATAAATTTAAGCTCTTTCCTATATAAGAATAAAGATTTATCATGTGAAATGTCAAGCAAACTTGAAGACCCTTCTACTTATTGGTCATGCATTGCTTTCACCCTTTTAGTGAATGATCTCATCAAATCATTATTTAGCAAGGAATTGTATTTTCGTTTAAGAGAAATACAAGTGTTGGGGATAAATAATACAATAACCATATCTTATGCTATGATATGGAAGAGGATCCCAGGATGAAGTAACTATTAAATAGTTTCAAACCATGGGCAATTCTATCAGGTAATGATCTCAACTTCAATGTTACTGGAAAAAGAAGGGAAAACATAACTATTGTTGCTTGCTATAAGTTAATAATGGTTTGGAAAGGTAAAATAGTGGAAAAAAAGTAGTTTCCACCAAAAAAACTAGAAATCAAAAATAAAAATACAACAATAAAGGATACATAAATAGATCAAATTGCTAAATTAAAATAGAAAATTCACCAACTTTAGCCCTTTTTTGTGATGACCAAAAATAAATTATACATGTTGGCCTTTCAATGTTAATTATACATAAAATGACAAATGTATCCCATGTAACACCCTTACTGCAATAGTCTTATCGACTTATGCAATTGGCCAAAATTTTTTTTCAATAATCATTTTCATAATTACCATACTTCATTACTTAAGGTTACTAATCCAACATTTCAATTCATAATTTCTAGTTGCCATTGACCTATAACTATCCAATTTTACTTATTCGTGTTTCAAAAATCTTGCAATATAACGGCTATATTCTTAACTAGTCCCATGAAAAGCAGATAATAACCACAGTCTCTCCGAGGTACAACAGTTTAGAAGCAATTCATATATCTCATCCATATCTTCCATCACATTTAAGAAAATATAAAATTCATCCACTACTAGAAACCATTCACATACTTTCATAAACAATATGTTTACAATTACAAACCAGCTTTCTCTTTGTAGTTATAAAATAAATATATATATGCCACAAAAATTATCATTCCTATTCCTTTAGCATCTTTCATATCCTGTGTACTTTGGCTCCAGAAATATCAGTACTTGCATGCAGTAAATCCTACATGCTGAGTATTAAATATGGCCAGTGGTGACAAACAATCATAGTATTTCCCTAACATGCATAATTACTCTAATTTTGCTGAATTTATTAATTTTTCTTAACCAAAAGCATTGTACAACACTTTTAATAGATTTTTCAATTAAATCCAAAAACTTTGCATAACTTTTCAATTTAGTCTTTAATCTTTCCATTTATTACAAAAATAACTTTTTATACATTATTTATCAAATTGCCATTTCTTTTCTTATTTTCACCTTTTAATTTATTAACTGGCCTACAATTTGCCAATTAAATCTTGTATTGACTTTTCATGTAAAATTACATTTTAGTCCCTTAACTTTTCAACAGTTGACTTTTCAGATTGTCTGTTGACTAAATTACCATTTTACCTTCATTAATCAATTTTTATCACTTTTACTTTTCAAACCTATTATTTGAAAAAATTACTATTTTGCCCTTAAACTTTTTATTTTTTAAGTCCTTTTTCACTTCTAACTTTACTTTTAGCTTTCTTTGTATACTTTTAACATATTCTTATCATTATGCCCCTAGTACAGACCCGACAAAAACTTTCAAATTGGATAGACGGGGATGTGGATCTCACAGGACCACATACAGACTGAGAAATGATCTCAAATGACCATTTCTCATAGAACAGGTACAGAGCAGACATATACTATGGGAGATTAGAGATCCTACCATAGCAAAACAAGTCGCCATGACTTGCATTGCGGTACAGATATTTCTATGGCCAACCAATTATATTCTGAACTAGATTTTACTGCCTAAAAATTTCTAAGGGCACAAATTCATTTAATTGCATATTAGTATTTAGATTTTTATACTTTTCAATACTTTTTCAATACAGTAAATTTTTAGTCAGTCTTTTTAGTATCTTTTGCACAATCTGTGAATTATTTCATAATAATTCACCACTTTCTTATCAAATTATAAATTAATTCCCATTAATTCCATATTTTTACCTTAAACATAATCAAAATTCATCTCAAAATATATTCATTTAATTCCCATAAATTTTACAAAAAATCATAGATATCATATTTCATTTCTACTATCATTATAAAGCTTAATTTCATCAAAATCAACCAAATACACATCATTTTTTTCTTGAAGAACAATTCAGCCATTACATGAAAATTGCCATACATATACTTTTAATTTCATTTAGGATTTATTAGTTACTAACCTTTTTCTTATGCTTTTCCTTTTCTATCTTCTTTTTCTTTGCCTTTGGCCTTGGTAATTTGATCTTCCTCTTGAAATCCTACCATGGCCAAAATTTTCATCAAGTCAAACCCTATGATTTTTTATCTTAAATGCTCAAAACAACAGCAAATATGAACTCTAGGTACCTAAAACTAGTAGTAGGCATCTTAAAACTAAATTAAAACCAAGAAATTCACTTACCTCAAATTGATACCTAAGGCTTTAACCCTTGATTTTTCTTGTTTTATTTCCTCTAATCAATTGATAAAGGTTTAATTAATAGAACAACTAGAGAGGCTGGAGATAATTTTTAAAGCTTCAATTAAGAGAAAAATTAGAAAAAAAATGGAGAAAATTGATGGAAATTAACTATGGTGGTTCGACTAGGAGAAAGGGAGAAGAAGCTGATGGAAGATATTGGTCTCTTCAGATTTTTTGCCCTTTTATACCACTATTAATTGGCTTGGCTTGGGCCTAACCCAATTAGCCAAAACCAGTTAATTATCCGATAAATAATTCTAATTAGTTTCTCTCACTTTTCAACTTCAAATCATTTTAAATTTGATTCCATAATTTTTTATCACGTCAAAAATAGGTTATACACAAAACTTTAGCCCAATCGGAGTCCATATCTGATTTGGTTCAATTAAATCAGATCGATTTAGAATTATCAGTGTTATCGAATATTTTATTTTTTTCAATCAAAATATTCATAACATTATTTTAGGCACATATATTATTTTTGGCAATTTTTAGATTTCATTTGCTATTTATAATAGCTCGGTCAAATTTTGGTCAAATAATTATCCTAAAATCCTAACCGCTCCATTTGTCGTATTTTTTACTTTTAGAGGCCTATTTATCCCCAAATTCACTTTAAATTTCAATCTCCGACTACCTGTGACTAATATTTTCTGATTGTCGAATAAAATATTTTTCGCTTTTGGGGGTATTTTTCAGCTTGAAAATACTATTTACTGTCGGAAAGTACTACTTACGGCTAACCCAACGTTGAGGCCATTATAATTTTTTCCTACTAAAAAAAAATCCATCCTCAAAATTTACCTGTATCAAAGAGCAGAGGATATTGCTGTCTTATTGTAGCCTCGAGCTCCCATACAGCCTCTTCCATATTATGATGGTGCCAAAGCACTTTTACTAGTGGAACCTGCTTATTTCTGAGTTGTTAAATCTCCCTAGCTAGGATCCTCACCAGTCTTTCTTCATATGTCATGTCAGTTTGCACTTGTATTTTTTCTAATGTGATCACATGACTAGGATCAAACCTATACCTGCGGAGTATAAACACGTGGAACATGTCGTACATCTTTTCTAACTCCGATGGCAGCTTCAATTGATAAACTACGGGACGAGTGGGTCCCGAAATTAGCTTGCTCTTCTTTCCAAATTTCAAAATTTTCTTCCATTGAGATACTTTCAGGAAAACTCTATCTCTGACCTGAAACTCTATGTCTTTCCTCTTCAAATCTGCATAGGATTTTTAGCGATCCATAGCTTCTTTCAATCTACCTTTAATGATCCACACCTTCTCTTCTAAATTATGGATCAAGTTAGATCCTACCAGTTTCTTTTCGCTCAATTCAGTCCAAATAGAGAAGTCTTGTATTTTTTTCCATATAAAACCTCAAAATGAGCCATCTTTATACTGGACTGGTAGTTATTGTTGTAGGCAAACTCTTTAAGAGATAA